>JAOUQT010064863.1:0-10429 GCA_025769995.1 Xyliphius kryptos
CTGGGCACACTCCCTCTCACACAGACTATAGGGGCAATTTAGAGCAGCCAATATACCTTGAATCCATGTTTTTTAGACTGTGGGAAAAAAACGGAGAACCCGGATGAAACCCACAGGGAGAACATGGAAACTCCACCCAGATTGGGATTCGAACCGGGAATCCCCAGCGCTGAGAGGCGAATTTGATACCACTAAGCCACCGTGCCGCCCCCTACAGTACATATACATTTTGTAAACCACACAGAATTTAACTTCATCAGTACATCATGTCCATTGTTCTTTCCGCAGAGATTTTTAAGAAGCAGATTGTTCTTAGTTCCTGTAATTCCTGGACTGAGTAATCTTGTGGAAGTACAATGGGACAATAGATTTCGTTTTGAGTTTGAGTCAGCTGTGATTTTGCATTGGATTGAATCATCTGTGCCTGGTTTCATAAAATAAATTCACTTTTAGGTCGCAAGAATTGATTATTATACACATTATTCATATAAAAGACTTTTTTTTTTTTTTAACACAAAAGACCTATAATAAGTACCTAATTAAAGAAGAAACAGAAAATACTTTTCCCTGAATAGTCAAAGGTTGGCAAATGGCTTGTTACAGGTTTAACAAACTCATACGAATGAACAAAGAATACTTGGCTTGTTACAGGTAACAAAGCAATAATATACCATCCAGGTTAGGATTTTGAGCTGGTTGGAGTTTCCATGGTCTCCCTGTGTCCACTTGGGTTTTCATCCGGTTCTCCTTCTATAAAGTGCATTTCTGAGTGAGTGAGTGACCAGCGCACTGTCCTGGGTGTATCTGCCCAGCGCCTTCAACCGTCTCCCCTGGATTGGCATTTGGAATTCCCCCCATGACCCCAGTAGGGGATTAAGTGGAATATAATGAGATGAGATATTTATAAAGGGATGGCATGGCGTGGTTGACACGTGCACCTCTTAATGCTGCGGATATAGGTTTGAATCCCAATCTGGTTGGAGTTTTCAAGTTCTCCATGTCTGCATTGGTCTCCAGGGTCTTTGTTTTTTTCTCCAGTCCAAAAACATGGATTCAGAGTAAAGAGATTGCGCTAAATATGCCCTATATAGTTCAAGTTTAAATTATTTATTTATACAGCGCTTTTTACAATGGTATGTTGTCACAAAGCCTGAACCCCCATAGAGCAAGCCAAAGCGACAGTGGCAAGACAAAACTCCCCGATATGATATTATTTATAGGAAGAAACCTTGGGAGGACCAAGGCTCAGTGGGGGACCCCTCCTCCTTGAGGGGCCGGGCAGCGTGTGTGTGTTTGTGCCCAGTAATCGATTGGCACTCTGTCCTAAATGGGCAGAACATCCTCCTCAATTCTAGTAGAGGATTCTGCGATTACAATAATGAGATGAGAATATTTCAAATATTACTTCCTCTATGAGGCACGGTGGCTTAGTGGTTGGCACGTTCGCCTCTCAGCGCTGGGTCTGGGTGGAGTTTCAGTGTCCTCCCCGTGTCTTCGTGTCTGCGTGGGTTTTCTCTGGCTTCACCGGTTTCCTTCCACATTCCAAAAAACATGGATTCCAGGTAAATTCTCTAAATTGCCCCATATAGTGTGTGTGTAAGTGTGAGTGTACCCAGCGATGGATTGGCGCCCTGTCCTGGGTGTATCTGCCCAGTGCCCGAGATATTCCCCCCTGGATGGGCATGGGGAACCCCACCGTGACCCTAGTAGAGGAATAAGTGAGAGATAATGGCTGGATGGACTTTCTCTGTGTCCGTATTTAAGGTAATGAGGTAATCTCTAAGCAGCTAACAAGCATTTTAAATACTTTTTTAACAGTAATTAGTTGTAATGCTGCAAAGTGCATCACTCAGCTCTATTGATGTTTAATTAGCTATTGAAAGGAAGTGATTTTACAAAACTTGTAAAATACAAAAAAAAAACTCCCTAATTAGTACCTGGGCTGCTGCCTAACAAATGGGTCCAATGATACCGGAACAGAATCAGGACACGTTTCCCGGTGTGGTGCCAGTAGAATAATGGAATTCTGTTTTGTGCAGCTGATGTGGTTTGCCTGTGGGTTGCTTGTACAAAACCTGCCATAAGAGTTGAGAGAGAGCTTTTTATGTGCAATTGGCAGAACAAATTGCATTCAGATCAACAGGAGGGGTGTGGAGAGACTAACATCTTGGAACTGGGCCCTCCAGTAGTTATTGTAGCTGTTTTTCAGGGAAGAGGGCTACCTATTAAACAATATATACATATACAGGGGTTGGCCAATGAAAACGAAGGTTCAATGAAGTGTGAAGGTTCAGTTAGCAGGGTAAGAGCACAGTTTTACTCCAAATCTCACAATGCACACAACATTATGGGTGCAGAGTTCCAAAGATTGCTTTGATGAACATTGAAGTTGAACATCTCCTATGACCTGCACACTCACCAGATCTAAATATTATTCAGACACTTTGGGGGTTTTGGAGGAGCGAGTCAGGAAACATTCTCCTCCACCAGCATCACGTAGTGACCTGCCCACCATCCTGCAAGAAAAATGGCTTAAAGTCCCTCTGACCACTGTGCAGGACCTGTAGATGTCCCATTTCCCATTGGTTGAAAGCCAGAGAATAAAAATGGGCTTAAAAACTAGTTGGGGCAGTTGTAGGCTTGTGGTTGAGGAACCAGCACTGCAACCTAAAGGTCCTCGGTTCGATTCCTGGTGCCACCAAGTACTATGGCTGAAGCGCCCTTAGGCATGGCACCTAACCCCAATTTTTGCCCAGGCACTGCAAACAGGACTACTTTAGTACATTTTTTATATTCTAAGGAATTTCAAGATAAATTTACTCACTTTGACAGATGATTTTACTTACGTATTTTTTTTTCACCTAGAATTTTCAGTGTTTATTCTGTGTGTGTGTGTGTGTGTGTGTATCACTGCTCGAATTGGTTTTATGTAAAGAGTAAATTCCAGTGTGTGTAAGTACAGTAGGCAAAATAAATCACTTCACTTTTAAAAATGAACAGTAAAAAGGCCCGTATAATATGTAGCGGTCATTTAGAATCATGCACATGATAATTATGAAATAATACCAGTTTCCAGTTTCTCATCTTTAAATCTGAAATATGTCTTCAGAATTCAAGCACATTTAGTAACAGAAGTATTTTGGCGTGTGTTCGTTTTAGCTCTTGCATAACCAGGCTCTCCACTTACTTCAGTTTATTTTCTGACATGTGGTTAATCAGAGAGGAAACCTTAATCTGACTGCATCAGTTCCTTGTGACCAAAACAGTGATAAACATCTTGTTAATTTTTCATCTCAGTTTTGAAAATGGCACTAAAGCGAGGGTGAATTATGAACAGATCCAGAGTCGTGCACCACGCACATTCATCAGAATCATACCAGTTCCATCACCATAAATTTTACCCATTCCACCCAATCAATATTTTATGGAGTGTTAATATTAATTTGATCAGAAATTAACATCACTCAATTATTCAAGGGAAACAAATCAATTATTCAATGAAAAAAAAAAAAGAATGATCAGCTAATGAGAGCTGGAGTGTCACTGCAGATCAGTGGAGACAGCAGTGTTCAGAGGAATATATATTAACAAACTGTATGTACTGATGATACATAAATTAAACTACAAGAACAACATGGTATGAAATTCAAGAATACTAAGGGGGATAAACAAGCTGTGGAGCCAAGCACCATCTCTGTACTGTACCATAAAAGCCTTCTGCCTAGGCTGCATTAAAAAGGAGTTTGGAGTTTAATGGGACTTTTCTGATTAAACTCATTAGAAGAAATTTTTGTTGACACCTTACACGTCAATCTGATGGACAGAACTTTAATTCCATTGGACCAGCCGTTTTGATTCCTCCCAAAAAATGGATTTAGGGTGAAATGCCCTCTAAATTACCCAAATATAGTGTGTGTTTCTCTGTGAGTGCGTGAGGGCCAAGAAATGGATTGGCGCCCTGTCTGGGGTGTATCTGCCCAATGTCCAAAAAGTTGCGGGCATGGGGAACACACACAATCTGTATCTTGGTGCAAACAACTGCTTCTGCTTAGCTGCACAATACACTTCTGTAATTAATGATATCATGTAATTAAATCATCACACTTGTTTATTATATAATAATGTGTTATTAGTGCCTCAAAAGTTTCAGTTACCGTTTCAATCAACATGTTCTGATGTGTTATAAACGATGATATTCACAGGTGACATCCTGGACTTACTCGATGTCAGTTATGGAACAGCTCAGCAGATTATAAAGGAAGTCTTCTGTTTTTTATCGTCACCTCACAGTAAACACGAATGTTGTTTACCAAATTAAGCCAATATGAAAAGTCATGGTAATAACATGGTTTCATCCAAACTCTTCAAAACACAAACCATTCAGTGACTTCTGAATGAAAACCACCATTTTAACCAAACTTTCTAAATGACGATTAAAGATCAAAACTTGCCTCCAACTAAAAATACTGAGAGACATATAAAGATATTTAATCCAGATGAACCGTGAACGTATAAGTAATTAATCAACCGGCTGGACAACGACCCTGCCTTGATTTAAACATTATAAAATGATTCATAGCCTCTCACTCACACAAAATTACAACCGAACGCATTTTTAAATACAGCCCTCATGCAATCACACAACACTTTCCTGACTCCCTGATTGCTTGACCTTTTGTTTAAAGTAACGCTCGTATTTTTATTACTTTTCGGCATTTCTCCATTTGGTCCACTCTTATTTTTTCTCTCCCTCACGTCCCTGTCGAACATACACAGCAGGACTGGTGTGTTTTCTTTGGGAGCAACATGCATTGCTGCATGAGAGAAGAGACTTTAAATAAATATCTGCCCTTCACGTCCACAATAGAGTCCATTGTGTTTAACGGTAAAGAGAAATGATGTGGTTGGAGTCGGCGTTGGGGAACTCTGACGGCACGGTGCAAAGGTATTCTTACAGTAATAAAGGCAGCATTCACACCTGCACGATGAACAATGTTTTCATAGCTTCTCCAAACATGTCAGTTGGGATGTTTAAGAAGTAAATCTAGACTAAACAATCGCCTCTCGCTAAGGTTTCTTAATCAAGTAGAGCAGAAGAGGAAAGAAACGTCTCTAATGAAAGCAACTTACCCGAATTTAAATCTATACTTTAGAAGACTGAACCTTCTCCTGTCCTCTAGTCCCACTCAGAAAAGTTGCAGATTTCTCCTGCCTCAGTGAGACTATCCACACCAACAAATAACACTGTATGCAAAGCACTTCTGTCAAATTGTTTTAGTTTTGATTTGAATATTAAAATGGCGTACTTTAGATTAAGATATTCGCTGGGAATTTCCATACATGTATGAGCTGCTAACTGCCAGATAGCGGTTTGTTCTAAATTCAAAACCTACACGTGAATACATCAAACACGTCAATGCAACAATCTATAACTTTCAGAAACTGCTGAACTTTCTAAAACACAGGCCATTGTTAAATACAAACACACAGACACATTACACATACAGGGCCTTAATGACATCCCATTCTACCTTCACCTCTCCTGTAAAGGCGGTCTGCAAGATTTTTGAGTGTGTATCTGGGAGAATTTGTTGCTCGTTCATTCAGAGGAGCATCTGTAAGGTCAGACAGCGATGCTGCATGAGGGGGCTTGCACTCTCTGTTCCTGTTCATCCCAAAGGAGATTAATAGGGTTGAGGTCGGGGCTCTTTTTTTTCCCCGAACACAATTTGTTTATCCTGAATTCATACATAAATGAAGCCTTTTTTTTGATTTACTGTATGTTGATAGCTTGAATTTCCCAAAAGCAGCTTTGAGACGATTATATTTTGTAAAAAGCACTAAATAAATAAAACTGATAACTGCATTCCACAGCAAAATATTATACGGGACCTTCTTATTCTCACAAACTGTCTAGCATAACGGTTAAAAAACTGTATTTGTCGGTTATATTACAGGGCGGTGAAGTGGTTAGAACGTGCACTTCGCAGCACTAGGGGATCCGGGTTCAAATTTCGATCGGGGTGGAGTTGCAATGTTCTCCTCGTGTCCGTGTGGGTTTTCTCCCACGATCCAAAAACATGAATTCAAGGTAGATTGGCGTCTCTAAACTTCCTTTATATAGTGCATGTGAGTGAGTGAGTGTCCAGCGATGGACAGCCCACACGCACTTAGGTGTATCTGCTCAGTGTCAAAAACATTTTCCCGTTGTTTGCATGGGGAGGCTCAGCCTAGAGAATGATTAATACAAGCCGTTACCTGGTCAACGCCCGCACGTTTCTTTGAAGTCACCCACTGACTTGCTTATTTTGCAAAATAACTTTCTTAAATTCCATCAAAAGTTTTCAGGAAGCAAAGCGGTGCTGCGGGATCGGACACATTTAGTTAGATATCCTCTTTGCTGTTGATGTGCAAGTCGTATCATGCCTTACAGCATTAGCTTCATGTTAGCCGCCCAGCATCATCTCCTCCACGCTACCTGCGCGCCCATTACTATAAACAAAGCGCCTCAAGACCCCTTCCCCTTCACTCTATCTGTGCACATATTGCTATAGAGGCTTACTATACTATATTGCCAAGTGGCTTACATTATATATTAAACAATAGCTGTTGCCCATGACTGGAAGTAGCTCCCCCTATATAACCACCGACTCCATATTCCCACACTATATATCAACTAGTCTAAAAAGGGAACTATTTCTCATTTGTAAGTGGCTTTGGATAAAAGCATCTGCTAAATGACTAAATGTAAGAACATTGATTTATTTACTGATTAGAAATTATATTTATTAATCGCAGCTACCAAATATTCACATTACGTGTTCCCCTACTGCCCTTTTTTTTTTTATATTATTTTGGCTAAAATAAATGAATCAGATATTTAATAAATGCTGTTTTTTCAGTTAACAAGATTTCCAACTCACACACACTTGGGGTGAGGGGGGGGGGGAGGAAACGGAGCCTTATGACAACTTAAGCTGAAATAAAATGTTCACATACTTCTGCCACTCGCATATATGTAATTATGAGTCTTCCTTAAAATGAAGTGACCTCTATGATACTTCTGTATGTAATACTTTTCGGATTGTCAATGAATGCTGAAAGTTGGATGCATCTGTTTATGCCAAAATACAAAACACTCTGAAGGTTTTACAAAACACTTGCAGCACCACCATATTCAAAAGGGGATTTTTCGATCGCAAAGATAATAAAGTATGGGTGTGGTTTAGTTGAGTTTCTATTTTCTGTTGATAGCAGTACAATATAGTTTTATACATTACACTATTATTTATACATCAAAATATTATTGCTCATACATAAACAAATGAATCTAAGAAATATTTCCCATAAAAGAAAAAAAAAGTTCCACAATTACTAGCACCCTTAACAATTTCTTGAAAATAAATGTATTTGAACCATTTAGGTCATTTCTACTGTAGTTTATAAAGTGGATCAAAGTATCTAAAAACCTTTAATAAGTAATTCATCACTTTGTTTTCCTGGGGTTTAAATATGGTGTTACACAGAGGCCTATTTCTCTTCCTCACTCATAAACATGGGAGAGACAAGAGAACACGCTATTCAAGTAAGGCAGATGTGTGTCGACCTTCATAAATCAGACAGTGACTACAAGAAAATAGCCCCTCACCTGCAGATGCCCTTATCTACAGTCATAGCAATCATCAGAAATTTCAAAACATCTGGAACTGTGACAAAGAAGCCTGGATGAGGGCGCAAGTGTATCTTGCCCCCACGCACAGTGAGAAGGATGATAAAAAAAGTAAAAAGTTCTACAAATCTCACCGGACAGTAAGAACAAGGCGCTACCTACACGCCAACAAGCGTTTTGGGGGGCATGCACAGTTATACTCCATGTGCTTTGGTCAGATGAGACCAAGATAGAGCTTTTTGGCAACAACCACCAAGTGGGTCTGGCGTAACACCAAGGATGAGTATGCAGAAAAACATCTCATGCCCACAGTTAAGTACAGGGGAAGATCGGTGATGCTCTGGGCCGGTTTCTCCTTCAAAGGACCTGGGAATCATGTAAGGCTACATTGAATCATGAACTCTTTGAATCAGAACCTGGTGGCCTCTTCCCAAAAGCTGGCCATCTCAGTCCCCAGACCTCAACCTACTATAAAACCTATGGGGTGAGCTGAAGAGGAGAGTGAATAAGAGAAGACCCAGGACTCTGGATGATTTAGAGAGGTTGTGCAAAGAGGAATGGTCCAAGATCCATCTTGTTTGGTAAAGGAGGTCGTACAAAGTACTAACACCAGGGGTGCCAATAATTGTGTCACACATGATTTATACAAACACAGTTAACTTGGGCAATAATTAACCAAAAAAATTTACAGAAACATTTTTAGTTTTCCATTTTTAGATTTCTTACCTTCATACACTTTATTTGCAACTGATTTCATTCAAAATATATATTTCTTGGAGGCACGGTGGCTTAGTGGTTATCACGTTCGCCTCTCTTAGCGCTGGGGATTCCCAGTTCGAATCCCAATCTGGGTGTAGTTTCCATGTTCTTCCTGTG
Organism: Xyliphius kryptos; assembly: GCA_025769995.1. Lineage (NCBI taxonomy): Eukaryota > Metazoa > Chordata > Actinopteri > Siluriformes > Aspredinidae > Xyliphius > Xyliphius kryptos. The sequence goes on from JAOUQT010064863.1 coordinate 8,546, forward strand.
TCTGCGTGGGTTTCCTCCGGGTTCTCCGGTTTCCTCCCACATCCCAAAAACGTGGATGCAAGGTAAACTGAGTGCTCTAAATTGCCCTGTATAGTGTGTGTGCCTGTGTGTATGAGTGTGTGCCCAGCGATGGCTTGGCGCCCTGTCCTGGGTGTATCTGCCCAGCACCGGGACGTTCTCCCCTGTATGGGCATGGGGAACCCCCCCGCGACCCTTATAAAGGAATGAGCGGAACATAATAATGATTTATTTCTTAAATGTCTGACTTTTTTCCAAACAAATAAAGACCTAAATTATTTAAAGAAAAAAAAATATTAGAAGCTAAAGAACACTTCTTAACCAGAAGTGCCAATAATAATGGAAGGTAGTGTATAAAAGTATTTTATTCTCACTTGGTAAGAAAATGTATTTGCTCAGTCTTGTTCATTGAAGGAGAGAATGTGTGCCTAAGAGTAAACATATATACCTTTAAAGCTTTTTCTGTAAAGCAGACACTAAAAGCTTGCTAACTTGCCCGACTGTGTTAATGGAAAGGTTTCAGACACATCAACTCAAACTGGGATTCATTCTGCCATCCATAATGACTACCCAGTGAACGTGATTAAATTCCATCAAGTTATTTAAAGTTCTTCATATACAGTCAGTCATGACTGTAACCCTCTTCCTGTTCTCGCTGATGTTTCTCCGACGTACACGGAGCAATTACACAGTTTGAGAGCTTTTAAAGAAAGTGCTTTGTAACAAGCAAAATAAAGACAGCACACAAGTATGAACTCACATAACGTACAAACGATATAAAATAAAAGCGGAGGAAAAAAAAGTTTCTGAAAAAAATATCTTATTTTAATAAATCCCTCGTCACAGAAAAGTTTCTATTAAAGTTGGAATTCTCTGCAGTTTGCTGGGTGATTTTGCGACACACTAATATGTAAACTGAGAAACCTACATTGTCATCCCTTTGTTTTATTTGAAATAATTTCTAAAGTCATAATGTTTAACTTGTTAGAAAGTTTTGTGATCTCTATCATCTAGGAATTTTAAAACCCGTTTGATTTATGGCCCGAATAACACTTGGAGTTGAACATCATCATATTGACTTTCATATTACTCATTTCTAAATGAAGACAAATTTATATTGTTGAAAAACTGCCAAAAAAAAAAGATTTCCATTAGTTTCGTGAGCACAACTGACTATGTAAATCTGCTTGATTTCTTTACGGAGGTGGGGGGAAAAGTTAGCAAGCGACTTATTTGCATGGCCAAATATCAGAATTTACATGCATCTTTCCATTTACAATTAACCTGTTAGATCTGCCAGAAATAACGCGAGGCGAGGCTTATTTGGTAAATTCATGCCTGGCGCTGAACGGACTGGCAGCGCCTGAGGTGATCCATGAGAACGCAGGACTCCACTGACAGAGCCGTACAGTATACAACACTCCGAGTCATGATTAATGAATTGGAATATTAAAATATCAACATCAAAAAATGACCCCCGAGCTACACAATGGACGGAAAAAATATAATTAATAGGTGGAAAATAAGGACTACACCTTAAAATAAGAAAATAAAAATAAGATTAAGAAACTTAACAACTTGCATTTATTTTTACAACATTCACTGTGAAGCTTTAAAAAAGCAAAAAGAAAAAAAACAAGCTGAAGCTTTTGAAATGTCATCGTTATTTAACTGAACATCTGTGGGAAGATCTAAAGCGAGCTGTTTAGGAAAAGAAAAATAAATATTCAAACAGAATAAAGACTGGTTTCTAAATGTGAACAGGATGTCAGCAGGTAATGAGTGAGCTGGGTTTTGAGACTCGTACACATTCCTTTTGTTGTTTTTACTATTCTATCACGTGTTATATAAATAAAAATAAATAAA
>JAOUQT010064872.1:0-10429 GCA_025769995.1 Xyliphius kryptos
CCCTACACCATACTAATAAATTATTGTGGTCTAAAACCAGGTGTTTCAGTTTCATTGTCCAACCCCTGTATATGTTAACAAGCTGCTTCCTTTTTGAGTTTAACACCTTGCATGCTTCTTCTGGAATTATTTCATTATTTCAAGTGTATCAGAAATTTAAAAAAATCCATATTTTCCTCCACTACTACTTCAAATGTCGTATATGTCGTACAGTATATGAGGAATATGCTGGACATACTTCGGCCTACATGCCTCTAATTATTTCCTCCTTAAACATTAAACATTTTTAAGCACCACAGTCATGAAAATTTTATCAGCCTTGAAACCGTGTGAGTATAGGGGTTCTTCTTCGCCAAAACCGAATTAGATGCATGGACTCCTCCTCAGTCATGGATGTACAAGTATAAGGGCAACCGTCTCCTTCATGGCTGAAACATGTACAACCTTCCTTGAACTCATTCATACACACCTCTTCACACACAATCTTCAACAAAACACTTTCATATTCTCTAGAAATCACAAATCTGTCATTTTGGATTATTTTTTTAAATTGTAATAAAAATTAGCCCAGTTGTAAAAAAAAATATTTTGTCAAACTGGATCTTGTACTCCCTTTATGGTCAGAAAATCATGTCTGGATCAGTTCTCTCTAGTCCTCTCACAGTCCTCTCATTGTCCTGTTGGTAACTTGTGTGAAACGCTGCTTCTAGGATCCTTTTTGGTGCAAGGAACATGAAAAATAGACATAATCCATAACCATGTTATATTTTCTCTCCATTTGCATCCTGTCTACTATAGAACAATTTTAATCTTACTGTTTCTATATGAGATATTTCGATGGGTTTAGTCCGTAGTCTAAAAATATACTTCTCCTGTGTTTTAGTAGCAGATCTATCTTGTGGAATACAAGTATTTTTCATATCAGTGTGAGATCTGTTTTACCCGTTGCTGAGTATACAGTATTTAAGCCATGAATTTTTGTTTCTTAGCTTATTGCCCCTTTCACACATGCACATAATTCTGAAGTATTCCAGAATTGAATCAGAGAAGCTGTATGTTTGAACATGTCCACTCGAAAAATTTGTCACAGATATCAACATCTTTACAACGGATCACTGTAGCATCTTTACAGAAACTTACAGGATACAGGATTTAATCATGAAGTTTATATAAGTTAATTTTATCACGCCAGACGGCGAAATATACAGTGGGATTACACTGTTTTCTCATACACACTGAATCTGAAATAATGTTTACAAATGAATTACCATTTCCTCCCAATAATCGCTTCTGAGATAATATTACATTTAAAACGAATAGGAAATTGTTCCTGTTCCATCACAAGTGATTTTTATGCAGTGTGTCATTTATACTTGTCGCCTGATCAAGTCTGCTATGGTTTGGTAACAGTCTGTGTGAAATGCATGAGGAATGGGTTAGATTGTGCATTCTTTTTGTTCATTATTTGTTTCGTTTAATGTGACTTAGTTTGCGTGTAGAAGCGCCTCACACCGATTAGCATCTGACTCACAGGTGTATATGATTAATAACAATAATGCGAATGGACCAGTCTTAGAATATAAGCTATGTATACATTTCCTCGTTTGCTGATATTGCAGATATGTGCAAGTATAACTAATATCAAGTCTGACACAAAACGGTCATTATGTTTCAGTTTGCCGACATCCTCACAGTAAACAAAATCTCTTTTACCTAAACAGTGCTTGTTTTGTCTCATGCCATGTGTAATGCAGGCTCCGCCCCTAGCCTAGTAACTCCTGAATGATCATATATGAAAGTGCAGCTCTGGAAAATCTCTGGAACTGATATAATTCTACCTTTTTTTTTTTAAACTCATTCTTCATTTGCATTCCTTAATTTTATGTTCAAACATTTCTTTCTGCATTTTGTTATAATTATATTATTATTATTATTATTATTTGTTTATTTGGTCAGTAGATAAGAGTCCCTCCTGCTTCTCAGACACAAGAGAACTACGCAGTGTGTAGTACAAAAATTATTGACCTTGATTACTAGTCTTACACTGCACAAGAAGTCTGGAGAACTAATAAACCCTGCCACTTACATTTTTTATTTTTTTTTTAGTAGTAATCACACACAAGTTTAGTACAAACAAGTCATAGTCCTATAACTACTGGGAGCTCCATACAATCGCAGCATCTTCAACTCACACAATCACAAAACAAATCCGAATCCAACAACCCGAGTTAGGCATGGTTTACCAGAGGTAACAAATGCAAACAAACCAATACAGATGCAAAATGAGACAGCAGCCAGTACGTGTCCTTCCACAATATCCAGACCCTTCTCCTTTGTGATGCGTTTAGACTCTGGAGCCAAATGCTGTCATCAATTACAATACAATTGATATTATCACCAGGACGAAAGGTTAAGGGTTGCATCAGTAAAAAAAAAAACGTGCCAGATTGTAATACGCGTTACTTTCTGTGGCCAGAGAAAGGCCAAATGATTAAAAAAAATAAATCTGGCTAGTGAGGCTTTTGTGATGTCGCTATATTCTGATGCTGAATGATGTCATCAGCTTGGTAGAGATATCCCAGGCACCAGAAATCATTCCAGCAATGGAATCATCCCCTGCACCCATGTGAACCTATCCTGATCCAGGCACATAGTTAAACTATCCAAAATTAATCTAATTGTCTGCTGTTTGATGAGCTACCAATCTTCCTTGATTGAGTTGAGACATGAATTGAAGTTTTTGCAATACTTATGTCCTCTATCTCATATTTAGGTGTAATGAATTGTCTTGATTTGCTTATTGTCCATGTGTCCACTTGGGTTTCCTCTGGATTCTCCGTCCTCCCACAGTGGAAAGATATGCATTAGGCTAAGCGGTGCGTGTCTAAATTGCTGTGTGTGTGTGTGTGTGTTTAATAGATGGGGATGTTAAAGTAGACGAAGTTGCAAGAATGAAGGTAAGTGACTGTATAGATAATGTTGTATGTAAGTGTGTTCTTCAGCCTGAATGCAGTCAGTTATAAACTAATACGTTTTGTTGACGGATGTGTCATCTACAGAATGAAGGTCGGGAACTAACAAAAGAAGAGAAGCAACGTCTGCGGAAAGAGAAGAAACAGCAGAAGAAGGGCAAAAAAGATGACAAAGGTCTGACAGAAAAAGTAACGGCTAAAGAAAAAAAAGGTTCCACTGCACATCAGCTGCTTACATCACAGAAAGGTGGGAGCAAAGTGAAGCACAGCCTCTTAAAGCTACATCATAGTCAACAAATCGGCACAATTCCCAGGAATGATGAATGTTATCCAATGGTATCTTAGCATTAAAACGGGCTTCGGTGGTATCTATCTCAGGCTTGTATGGCTAGAGAAATCCTGCAAAATTTCAACAAATTTTATGCTTTATACTGCAATTAATTGATAAATAGACAATACACTATTGTCTTATCACACTGTAAGTACAAATAGGAAATCATAGAGATATTTATTTTCATGAATTCTGCATTAATGGGTCTGTACAGAATTTAAATTTACAAACATTATATTTTTTCAGGGCTCAGATTTAAATGATCGCAGTTGTGACCACAAATATAAATTTGTGAGTAATATAAATTAATACAGGTGATGAATTATTATTTGTTCTATATATATATATATTTATTTATATATTTTAGCGCCCAATCACATGGACACTTCTGCCTATCAAAATGCGGTGCAAAAGCAGGAATTGCGCCCAAAGCATGACAACCAACTCAGTGTAGTCGAGATAAGCCTTCAGCAATAAGTGTCCGCGTGTGTTGAAAATGGCGAGGTGAAAAGCATCTGTTATATTAAAATGGCTGTATGTAATTTAAGTTGAATGATTTCCCTTATGGAATCAAGGAGTCAGACATATTGGAAGCCAGAATTCTTCTTCATCTTTCGGCTTTTCCCTTTCACCAGGGGTCACCACAGCGAGTCCCTCGCATTACAATCTGGCTATATTAATTGCTTAATATTTTTGCTGTTTTAATGAATGTCAATTTCAAGCACTATATATTTAGTTTAACTTCTGTTTGTTAAGATTACGGTGGGTGGAATGACTAACTTGTGTTATGTGCCCGGTGGGATGGAGATAAAATACTGATGTTGGTGGGTGGGAGGAACAGTCCCATGCTGACGTCTATTGAAATGCTTAATAGTTGGTATATTAGTATTTGAAGCTTTGGAAAAGGGTTATTGGTGCCTGATTTCTTTTAATTTTAGGGAATAGTGTCTTTGGGTTTTGTTTATTCTGGAGCTCTGCTTATTTGTTTCGCTGACTGACAAAATAGAAGAAAGAATAGCGGCAGATTTTCTGAAATAATTGACTTGAAACTGTACAAAATGTACCTTGGAACACCGATACACACCAATAATCTTTCTTTTAGTTTATTACTGTTTACTGCACTTTTTACTTATTTATATTTCTGTAGAATCGATGTGTTTTTGCATGTACATAGGAACACTCAAGATTGTGTTTGTGTGTATATACATACATATACAGTGGGGCCAAAAAGCATTTAGTCAGTCGCTAATTTTGCAAAATCTACTACTTAGAAAATTTAGGGAGGTCTGTAATTTTCATCATAGGTTACACTTCAACTATTAGAGACAAAATGGGGAAAACAATCCCGGAAATCACACTGTATGATTTTTAAAGAATTTATTCGTAAATTATGGTGGAAAATAAGTATTTGGTCACCTATAATCAAGCAGAATTTCTAGCTCTCACAGAACTGTAACTTCTACTTTAAGAAGCTCTTCTATATCCACTCTTTACCTGAAAGTGAAAAGTGATACATTTTTGCCACTGTGTTCGCACACAGCGGAATTGGTCCTCTGCATTTAACCCATCCGTGCAGTGAAACACACAAATACACACACACTGATGAAGTGAGCACACATGCCCGGAGCAGTGAGCAGCCATCACAGCGCCCAGGGAATCAAACCAGGGACCTTCTGGTCGCAAGGCTGGTTCCTTAACCACAAGCCTACGACTGCCCCTATGTGCCCCTATGTGTCATTCCCAAGACGAATTGGCGCTGTATTGGCCGCAAAAGGAGGCCCTACATCAAACTAATAAATTATTGTGGCCTAAAACCCGGTGTTTTAGTTTCATTGTCTAACCCCTATATATATATGTCTGTATGTATCAGGGTCAGCCGTGGCTTAATAGATAGGGTAAAGGGCTGGGAAAAAAGAGATCGCTGGTTCGAACCTCTAGGCAAGTTATAGCTGAAATGCTGTTATGCAAGGCACCCAACCCCCAAATTAATGAAGGCAACACACTGCTCCAGGTGTTCACCTCTAGATGGGTTAAATGCAGAGAAAGAATTTCCATACGAGAATCAATTAAGTATCAATTATTGTTATTATTGTTATAATTATTCATGTCTGAAGTTCCCTTGAGAAAGGCATCTAACCTCATTTGCTTTTCATGGCCTGCTCCAGCTGTCTGTGTCTTACTTCCTCGGACAGACTTATATTTTATTTTTTGGCTGCTCCAGGTATCTGTGTCTTATTTATTCACACAGATGTATTAAATGCACAGAATAATCTCCCTGCAGGTATCAATAAAAGTTTAATGTTATTTTTTTATTTAAATATAAAGGATTAGTTTCGTTCATTCATTTTCCTGCTATATTCTAGTTTTAGGGTCACAATGAAGCCGGTGCATATCCGGGCAACTCTGAGCGCGAGGGCAGGAACAACACTAGACATGGCACTAATCCAATAAAGAGGTGCACACAGACACACACATTCACACTCTAACAGACAATTTAGGGACACCAATTAACCCATCATGCATGTCTTTGGAATGTGGGGAAAAAACGGAATACTAGAGGAAAACCCGCAAGAACAAGGGGAGAACATGCACACGCCACACATAGAATTTCCACACAGCACTTTGTACTGCGCCACTGTGCCACTAAAGATTAGATGTTGATATAAAACCAGTCAGACAGAAGGAAAGTGCATTATCTGGAAGAATGCCAACTGGAGGCTCCAGTGAAAACAGTAAACAAAAGGGAGGCATGTTCTTACTGTTGGATAAGAATTTTTCAGTAAGAAGGTTTGGAAGAGGGACGAGCGAGTCATCATGACGAAATTTAGACATTTTGAACTGAACAATAAATTACTTAGCAAACGCCAAACAGGTTTATGCAAGGAATAACAGCAGCCAGAATTAATTTAGGAGGAAATGCTCTAGAGAAAATAAGGAAATGCTCATTGAGAAAACAAAATTAGGGTTAGAAAGCCTATCAGTTAAATGACGTACATAAATTGGAAGTTGTTTTGAAGGAAAACCATTATTCTTTGTAGTTTCTGAGAGATACCAGATACCATATTATGGAATATGTCCAGAAGGTGGCAACAATGCAACAACAACAACAACAAAGCAAACAAAGCAGTTAAACCCCAAAGAAGAAGAGGACTGTGAAGCATTATTTGCTGTTCAGTTGCCCAGAGCCGATGTTTCTGAAAGCTTCCAGATTTTTTAAAAAATATTTTACTCCAAAATGATCCTTCAAGCCCAGAAAAGAAACCTTGAATTACTAAAGGTAAATTTAGCAATGTAAAACCGAGTGCTTAGATCAGGTTCTTGTTGCATCAGAGATCAGATGTATTCAGCTGAAGCTTGCACTCTAAATAATAATAACAATAAAAATAAAAATAGTAATACTATTAATACTAATAATTGATACTTTGTTGATCCCCATAAGGAAATTGTTCTCTGCATATGCAGTGTGCTGCCACATTGAGACGCACAGGGAGCAGTTGGGGGTTGGGTTTTATTGTCTAACCCCTGTAGATCAGAAAAATAAACACATACAGTATGATGAGATAAAGAAAACATAGTTAATTAAATAAATTAGTTTTTAATAGAGATTTGAAGAGTGGAAGTGAAGAGACGGAGCAAAGAGAAGATGGGAGAGAGTTCCGCAGAGTGAGAGCAGCCACACTAAATGATCTGCCACTCAAACAGTATAGCCAAGATCTAGGTATGGGCATCAGACAAGCATCAGAGGACCTGAGTGAGCGCAGTGGAGTGTAAAGCTCAGCAGGTGGGAAAGATAGGAAAACTCTCCCATTAAAGTTGATAAATTATAAAAAATATGGCTCGGCTAAACTTGTGGGTGGACTATTCATTTTACATGTACAATTCACAGACTGTAATCTCGCCATATTCGCGTAATTGCCCAACAAATCGTCCAACATGTTTTCAATCACTTTGTATCCGCAATATGGCGCCTAAGCATCTTATTTGAAGCTTAATTAGGCGGAGCTGGTGTTTGAATGTGATTGGTTTTGCAGTGTTAAATCAAGAAAGGGTAGCTGAGGTCATGCTTTCAAACAGTGTGTGGTTCTGAATAATGATCTCTTTCATTAGCGGGTGAGATTGATGAATTGCATCTTACTATAACAGCTACAGCTCTCTAGCTGAGGACACACTCCTACACACAGTCAAATAAACAAACATATACTCTATATTTCCAAAAGTATTCGCTCACCTGACATGACTCACATATGAGCAAATCCATAGGGTTCAATATGACGTCGGTCATATTGCTTCAACTCTTCTGGGAAGGCTGGCCACATAGTTTAGGAGTGTGTTAATGGGAATTTTTGACCATTCTTCCAGAAGTGCGTTTGTGAAGTCACACACTGATGTTGGACGAGAAAGCCTGGCTTTCAGTCTCCACTCTAATTCATCCCAAAGATGTTCTATTGGGTTAAGGATCAGGGCTCTGTGCAGGCCAGTCAAGTTCATCTACACCAGACTCCGTCATCTATGTCTTCATGTTGGAAGAGGAAGGGGGCCAGATCAAAACTGTTCCCACAAAGTTAGGAGCATGAAGTTGTCCAAATTGTCTTGCTATGCTGAAGCATTTCTACCCCTTTTGGCCATGGAAATAATTGGGACACCTGATTCCGATAATTTGGATGGCTGAGCAAATACTTATAGAAATATTGTGATTATAATTAGCCCAAGGTAGAGCTGTGCCTATTATTCTCTGCTCTGATTCATTTGGAGCGAAGCGGGGCACAGGCTATAAAGCGTTCATGGACGATGGTTGTCAGTGCTGTAGTCTACAGGAAGAAGCATGGCGAAAACGTAGCCTGTAGTGATCCAGAGCAATCTCTCAGAGCGGTAATAATCAAGACGTAGTAAAGGGTTGGACAGTATTAGCGCTGGTTTTGCTAATAAACATTTTACCATCATGCTGCAGAATTCTAAAGTCTCATTACCTGTGGATTTGTTTCCTGGTTGAAATAGAAGTTTAAACACACTCATTATATCTTATTAATATATATCTTATTGTTTCTATAGTAACAGCATGTTCACAGGGACACTGCATTTAAACTGACGTTTATGTAGACATTTTATTCCCGCACATATGTATTTCAATTGCTGTAATTAGCAAGACGTCTCTAGGGTCAGTGCGCTAGTTCCAATACAAATGGCTATTCATTTTTTCACACCCACTTAATCAGAATACCATTTCTGTTAAAAGTATGTGGTTACATGTAAGAATTAAGACAGTTCCAAGCGCAAAAATGGGTCCACCTAATACTAGCAAGGTGTACCTAATAAAGTGGCATGAGAATGTATTTCTAAAGTTGGGACAGAAAGAAAAATGCCTAAGAAATAATAATAATATATATTAATAATAATAAAAATGTGATATGTTTATTATAAGGAGGCACGGTGGCGCAGTGGCCTCACAGCAAGCAGATCCCGGGTTCAAACCCCGAGTGGGGCAACTCTGGAGATTTCTGTGTGGAGTTTGCATGTTCACACCGGTTTCCTCGCGCAGTCCAAATACATGCATGATAGGTTAATTGGTGTTTCTAAACCCATCCTATGATGGATCGGCGCCCTATCTAAGGTCGTATCTTCCCTATCTTCGCTCTGGTTCGGCTCCCCCATGACCCTAAAACTAGGATTTATTTATTTATTGTTTAACATCATTCCCATCATTCCATAACACCCGGAGAAAACCAACGCAAACACAGGAAGAACTCCACATAGAAATTCCCAGATCGCCCTATCCGGGGATGAACCCAGGTTCTCTTGCTGTGAGGCTACTGCACTATCCACTGCGCCACTGTGCTGCCCAAAAAACATCAAAGTAATTATAATAAAACATCAAAGTAAATCTAATAAAACATCAAAGTAATTTACATTCTACATACTGACTCAACTTTCTCTGATTCCGGGTTACGGAACAGCACATTCGGTTCACTACAACTTCCTAAATAATCATTTGAATCAGTAGTTATCGATGCTTGCTACATTGATAAACAGATGGATTATTGCCTCCTCAAGCCCCTCCATCGAGGCTGCTCAGCATAAAAAATGTCTCTGCAGGGTGCGTAGCATTGCCAAAGACTGTCCTCACCCTATCCACAGACTGTTTGCCCCCTCCCCTTCCCTCTGGAAAGCACTACTGGGCCCTCCGATCCTGGACGAGCAGTCTAAGGAACAGCTTGTGATGGGTGTTACGCTGCTGAATTCTGATCTATGGACACATCCCCTCTGGCTACCCCTCACGTACCTCGCTGAGTGACTGTGCTCCCCTCTCACCCTGCACATTCTTTCAGCCACTGAATATTGACAATATTGTTTACCTCTTCACTACTGTTCCAGTGTTACACATATACATTAATTTCATGCTCATGCATATACTACTTGTCCTTAGTATTCATGGTAGTGTACATAAAGTCCATTGTACTCACCACATCATGTCTCTTACCTTTTATGTATCTTACTTCTACCATCACCTGTGCGTCACCTGCACTTTAATTACTATTATACCATAATTTCCCTACCTACTGATAAATCTGATGCTGAGGTATACGGTCCCAATACTGCACGTACACTATATTGCCAAAAGTATTTGCTTACCCATCCAAATGCTCGGAATCAGGTGTTTCCAATCACTTCCATGGCCGCAGGTGTAAAAAATCAAGCACCTAGGCATGCAGACTGTGAAAGAATGTGTCTCTCTCTTAGGAACTCAGTGAATTCCAGCGTGGAACTGTGATAGGACGCCACCTGTGCCACAAATCCTGTCCTGAAATTTCCTCCACGCTCCTAAATATTCCACGGTCAACTGTCAGCTGTATTATAAGAAATTGGAAGTGTTTGGGAACGACAGCAAGTCAGCGGATTCTGTGGCGCATGGTGCGAAGAGGTCTCCAACTTTCTGCAGAGTCAATCATTACAGACCTCCAAATTGAAGCTTTTCTAGCTGCACAGAATGGACCAGTGTCCTCCTAAACCTTATGGATTAGGAATGGGATGTCCCTTGAGCTCATATGTTTTTTTAAGTCAGGTGAGTGAATACTTTTGGTAATATAGTGTACCTTTCCATAATGTGTATATTTACTGTATATAACGTCTT
>JAOUQT010064879.1:0-10429 GCA_025769995.1 Xyliphius kryptos
TATATACATAATATATATAACATACAAAACATACATCTTATACATAATTCTATAACTAACAATAATATAACAATAATTTATACACACATACATATATGCACGCATACACAAAACATACATACCATATACATAATTCCATAACTAACAATGATATATAACGTTAAGCATAATAATAGAGTGAATGAGCAGTCGGAGGGAATTCAGCGGCGCAGGGTTGCCGGCATCTCCTGGTTACTCCTCCGTATTCGGTGTAGCTCATCCAAAAGAGTTGAGAAGAGAGAGAGGATAGAAAATAGAAAAGGGGAAAAAAAAGAAAGGGAAAGAGAATAGAGAGTTAGACACGATCAACTATCTAATGTACAATTCAAACATAAGCTGTGCAGAGAGCAAACAGAAACTCTGGCAGACTAGTGCTATGGCAGCATAACTACAGGGTAGAACCAGAAGGTGACACAGACATGAGGGAGCCATGGGACATAAAGCAGCCAGCCACTTCACCAAAACATAGTGATCTTGTGAGAGTGGCCGGGCGACAGAATCCAAACATCCCAGTTTACCAAAACACTCTATGACCATGAACCCTCCAGTTCTGAGTTATGAACTATAGGGGACTATGAAGAATATGCTTGACTTAATAAGTTTTCAGCCTAGAGTTGAAGACTGATATTGAGTCCCGAACGCTAACTGGAAGACTATTCTATAGATGTGGGGCTCGATAAGAGAATAATCTGCCCCCTGCTGTAGCCCTCATAATATGAGGTATCAGCAAATAGTCTGCACCTTTTGATTAAAGTGGGTGTAGTGGATCATAAGAAAGACCATTAACTGATTTGTAAGCAAGCAAAAGTATTTTAAATCAATACGAAATTTGACTGGTAGCCAGTGCAGTGTGGATACGACGGGGGTGATGTGCTCATATTTGCAGGTTCAAGGTCTTTTACAGCTAATACATACCTGATTAAGCTTAGTGTGGTTGGAGGGTGATATAATCATAGTTCTTCTCTCTCCGTCTCCTCTCACTCTTCCCTCCTTATTGTCTTCGGCAAACAGTAGCCCAATTTCCGCCAGTACCCTGTTTGCCACCAGTACCTGAGCCGCGACTGATCCGGTATGTAGAAACATTAATTAATTTGAATTATTTACTTGGAAAAAGTTTTACACAAGTTGCCCTTCCTGACACAACCCTCACCATTTACTCGGGCTTGGGACCGGCACTAGAAATACACTGGCTTGTGCTCACTAATGGCTGGTTTGGGAAGAGGATCACCAATCTCGCTAATTCTTCACCTACAACTAGTGGAGCAATATCAGAAAAAGGTTCTACAGTGTAAGAATATCCGGGTTCAGCAAGAAGATCCAGGTTCAAGCCCTGGGTGGGGCGACTATGGAATTTTCTGTATTGAGTTTGCATGTTCTTCTCGTGTTTGCACGGGTTTTCTCCAGTTAATCCACATTACTGAGATATGGGACACAACTGAGCAGTATAACAAGGGGGTTTGAGCAAGACGGGGCATAGACAAATAAACAAGAGCGTCTTACGCACTTGAAGTGAACATGAAAATAACCAAAAAATAAAAATATGCACCTACTGCCATGCATGGACAAAAACAAAAACATGAACATAAACATTACAGAACATAAGCCTATGAGTCCATGACCCGAAATTAAAAACCACAAAAAAAATTGTATTTGCGATCCCAAAAATACCTCACAGTTCCCCCTTCCAAGTGGCACAAAGCTGAGGTGCCCCAAAACTAAAGGCTCTTCCCCGGGGGGCATATTTAACAGTTCTCTTGCACAACCAAGGCTTGAGGCACCCAACAAGTTCACTGAACAGCTCGCATTCAGGACATTCTGCTGGCATAGGGTCTGCCACTGCTAAGGGGAGTGGCTGTGGCACTGAGACAACATGTGGATTAGGCAGATGAGTGGCATGGCTCTGGCTCGAATGCTGCTTAGAGGTGTGGCATAGGTTTTGGCGCTGGTACGGGGCATGACTCTGGCTCTGACAAAAGGCGTGGCTTTGGCATGGTCACTGATGCTAAAGAAAGGTGTGGCTTTGGCGTTGGCAAGAGGATGATGCATGTTTCTGCTGCTGAAGAAAGGAGTGGCTTTGGTGTGGGTTCAGGAAAGAGGTGCGTCTCTGGGGCTGCTACATTACTAGGCTTGAGACAAAATCTCAATTACATCATTCTGTAATCTGTCCCCCACGCGCCTCCCAAAACTAATTGCTTTCACACACATTTTCAAATCTCTGCGACAGAGTGCGCGTTCCTGAGATATGGGACGTGCCCTTAGGGGACTGCGCAGGTGGGCATGAGGGTAGTGCAGTAAAAGGGGTGCGTCGGATAGCTAATCTTGAGCCACAATACGGAGACAGAGCAGGAGCTTTAAAACTTTATTTTTGCTCTAAACAAAAGACATGACTACAAAAACACTGAAAAAAACAAATGTGTGGTGAAACATAAACAGAACTAAACGACAAACATAAACCAAAATAAACAACTACGAACATGAACCTAATCATTAATCACATGAACGTATAACCGTGATACCTTTAACACCTCACTTTAGTACACCAGCATAAGCCTTTAGTACTTCCTTTAACTTAACACACTTTACCTTATAATAATCCGCGGCAGCAACAAAACAAACCCTTCTATATAGAAGGCACGGATAATCAAAAACATAGGACACACCTGAGCAATATAACTTATTATAAGGGGTTGTGTGAAAGACAGGGCATAGACAAATGCCCTACGTGCTTGAAGTGAACATGAGTGCCCTACGAGTGCCCTACGTGCTTGAAGTGAACATGAACATAAACATGACAGAATATAATCCTATGAGCCGATGACCTGAAATTAAAATCAAGAACAGCAAGGCAAACGATCCTGCAAATACCTCACAGGTTTTATCATTTTTTAAATAAATTCCAAACAATTCAGTGATAAATGTTCACATTCCTGACACTTTCATTGTGCTATTGGAGATGCTAAACATGATAGCAGTTTAGTTTAAATCATTTTGTTTTTGTTTTGTCCTTTTACTACGATTTGACAAATATTGGTGTTTTTGGTTGTTCTATCATGCTAGGGGTATTATGTTAAAAGCAATCAGTACCATTTCATTCCTACGGTGTATTTGATTTGCTAATTTAGAAATAAATCTGAGGTAAATTTTGTTGTTCACTGTGTTGTCTTATTGTAATGTTAATGTTAATTTTAAATTCAGTGTAATTTCAGTCAAGTTAAATAACTAAAAAATATTTGAGGTATATATCATGGATGAGCGAGTACACCACTATCTGTATCTGTATCTGTATTTGTATCTGTATCTGTATCTTTTCAACCATCTAAATTATCTTTATCCGTATCTATACTCGGATTGGGCGGGGTCTAAACATGAATCAGGCATGGTTTAACCAGATGGTTAGGATATGAATCAATATAGATTGATCAGAAGTTGCTATATGTATTGTTTATTTAAAAACTATTAACAGAACAACAAAATTAATATCCAAATCAATTTTTGATCACTAAAATAAGTAACCTATTTACAGAACAAGTTTTTTTTATAAACTCAGAACATGAATATTTTAAGTGTATAAATGAAAACAACTCGCATTAACAAGATTAACAAGGTCCTACTCAACATGCAGCCATATACAATAAAAATATGAATATAGGCTAAGGCTATATATATGTTTTTTAAATTATCTGTGTGAACTTGGTGATTCATGCAAACATCCAGTGATGACAAATGAAAACGGTCAGAGTGGAGACAGGCAGGCGTTTCAATGAGGACCTTCCTCCAGCACAAGCACGGATATTGACGAGTTCTACTCATACCATGCACATACTTGTCAAAAATGCTTTATCTTGACCGGATACTTGTTTCAGTCCAGCCCTAGTAAATATCAGAAATTTAGATTATTTTTACATGCTCTTAGACTTGCTAAATATTATTATAGTTTAATTTTGTAATTTAACACAAATATCTACTTACACACAACCATCTCTTGTCATCCAGTGATGGACAGTTGTATAGATGAAAATGACCTTGTTGCTGTGAGACAAGACAACAGTAACTCAAATAACCACTTATACTAGCAAGGTGTACCTAAAAAATTGAACGGTGAGTGCATTTTGTATGTTCTAGCCACACCCCTTTATCTATAATTCTCTAATGTAGTAAATAGGGAATAAGGTTAAATTTGGAACACAGCTGAAGAAACTGCTCAATAATAATAATGACATTTGCTTCTCCAATTCTCTCTCTCTCTCTCTCTCTCTGTAGATGGGTAGCATACTAGTTCCCAGGGTAGCATCACAAGGGCGAGTTCAGGCACTACAATGAGTTTGGCACTTAGACTCAAACCATCCAGATCAAGTCAATCTGCAGGATCCAGCACTAATCACACAAACACACATATAAATATATTTCCACATGTTCTTGCTACATCCTTTTTTGTACTTCCCCAAAGAAACATTAAACGGTGTGGAAAGCCTCTCTAAGTGTTGTTTGTTTCTTTTGTCGGTTAAAACACGGACATGGTGTGTAACTGTCTCAGGATACGGTTCATAAAGTAAATATTTCCACAGAAATCACACACCACACATTACACACTCAACATTAAACACGATTCACTTTCTTAGAAACTTAGGTCAAATACAAAGGGGCATTCAGGGGCTTGCCTGTCCTGCCTAGCCTGTTTGGAGACTTGGCCAAACACCCCCTGTGTTGCCACCTGCACCAAATGGAGTGTTCCCACTCTCTGCAAAGGGTCAAAAGAAACCCTGCAAAGGGTCAAAACAAACCCAGTGCTCATGTTAAAGCAAAATGCACTGGCATAATATTGGGGCAGCATAGGCACATTAAGCCCCCCCAACACCCCCACAGTACCGACATGGGCAAAGGTTGCTCATTTCTGAAACTGCCCCTGAATGCATTGTACATTTGTCATG
Source organism: Xyliphius kryptos (assembly GCA_025769995.1). Classification (NCBI taxonomy): domain Eukaryota; kingdom Metazoa; phylum Chordata; class Actinopteri; order Siluriformes; family Aspredinidae; genus Xyliphius; species Xyliphius kryptos. The sequence goes on from JAOUQT010064879.1 coordinate 4,968, forward strand.
AGCTAGATCACAATCTTTAATAAAAGCACAGTAAAATGTGTATAACCGATGAAAAAGTAAAAACTGGCTTAGTGGATCTCTTTCTAATTCACTGACATGATTATGTTACTAAATCCTTAGAGACAATAATAGAAGTTCATAGTTATGAGTCTTTTACAGCAAGCTTTGACTAAAGAAGCCATGAAACGTTATGTCCAGTTAAACTAATTCATTTTATTTCAGGAATTTGCCAGTTTTAATCCCCACTCCAGGCATGTCATGGCTGAAGTGCTGTTGAGCATTTAACCAACAACAGATTAATTATTATTATTATTATTTATTTTACTTTATTACTATTATTTATTATAATTATTTTATATATTTTATTTATTTTTTTACTTAGTTGAAGTTGGAAAATTCAAAATAATCAGCATCCTGTTCTAATTCCGTCTGTTGGTTTGTTTGTCGAGAAACCTGCAAATACACACACACACAGCACTATCTGGCTGAAAACTTAAGCTCCACACCCAGAACAGGATCTCTTAATAAATGTTCAACTATACACACCTTTCACAAACACATTTCAGTTGTGTAGTGTTAAAAGTGCTGTGAGCACTCCAACTGTGCTGCAGACCCTGTGTGTGTGTGAAGAAAACGAGCTCTACAGTAACCCAGATGAAGGATTATTAGATTTCTGGATAATGGTGAGTTAGGATCCAGGCTACGAAGATCTGAGGAATCTTTAAATTGGACACTAAAATGTTAACATGCTAAAGTAACACTTCGGAAATCCTAAGCGAGTTCTTGTCTAGCTTTCGAGGCTTGTTTTAAGTTGCCTGCGATCGTTGTATAAAGACTCAGGCAGCTAAAGCAAGTCTGGGACGCCGCAGACACTACGATCGAGACAACTGGAAACAGGAAGTCAATATATGGTCTTAAGTGTTAACTATTAATAACATCTGATGTATATATATATATATATATATATATGTGTGTGTGTGTGTGTGTGTGTGTGTGTTATATATTGTACATTCTTTATTCTATATTTATATCTTATATTAGACTTTTTTTCTTAAATACAAATTCTTTAATAGAACAGAGTTAAACTTGGTCCGTGGGGATAACTTTGTCTTGCGTCATCATGCAATGAAAATTATAATAAAGCTTCCTTGAATCCTCAAATAAATTTAGTTTAGAACTAAACTAGAACAGTTGCAAGCATTGTTTAAAATTAACTGTAACTCTAATTGCTTAAAAAATTCAGTGCTGGTCCAGTTGCACATAGTAATAGTAATAAGGTAGTAATAAAATTTACTATCACTTCTTTGCAATACACTTTATATTGTAAAACAACCACAGCAATTTGTTTGTGTCGAGAAAACAACTGACTGAAAGCTCTTCACCTTCAAAAACCTGACAACATGCACTGAAGGGTCAGGAGGAGATTCCCAAGCCAGTACATTATAAGAAACATCAACATCTCAGTCATTAAAGAGAAATTAGCAGCATGAATCATGAATGTAAAACCAGTACAAATAAACACTTTCACCCTCCTTTTCTGCTATGTTGACAAAATAGTAATCACAATATGGTAGACGTGTCCATGGTTGTTTACAGTCTTATTTAAAGTAAATGCACTTTACTTTACAACAACTGTAAATTCACAGGTATGTAACCTAAATTTTACTCAAAGCATTATAAAGCAATGAACAAACATATTCTTATTTAATCTTAAAGCAGATGGGCAACAGACAGATTGAGCAGCTGCTGTTGTAAATTAGACATTCAGGTCATATTTCTGTAACTTACTCTTGACCCAAAAGTGATGTTTTAAACTTTAAAATGTCAAGTATTGTTTCTAAACCTGTTTTACAAAGTACAAGCCAAACCAGTCTATGGACATTACAGAATCTAGAATATGCTGTTGACATATTATATTGCGGAAGTTGAAAACCCTCTCCAGTTCTTTACTTCGGTCTTGGAAACAACAATATATTTAAATTATTATTTTTTTTTTGCTTCTGAGGCAGGATACAGGCTGAACACAGCACTCCCTACATCCCTAAACTAGTGCTGTTAGAACTCCTGGTCATTTTGAAGGCCTTACAAATAATGGATTGCCAGTGTTTGTTTTTTCCCTCTTTATATTCTTTAGAAAAAAGTAGACAAGAATTCTCTGAAGTAATTATTTAAAGACGTTACATCCTTACACTGTTTTAATGTACTCTAGCCCAAAGCATTTTTCTTGTGTTATTGTGCATCGTTTTTCTCTGTCCTGGGAGCTTTTATTACCTTGTTAAAATCCCATTTTATTTAATTGTTATTTTACCCTTATTTAATATTTCTTTACACATATGTATCACTTATGTTGAGTCGTTACCCTTTCAACGGTGCATCCTTAAACATACGTTCTTTAAAATACGAAAGCCAAAATGCATACATATTTTGAGGCAGTCACATTCTACAAAGGTGGAACTGATGACCTGAACATATTTCTGAAAACTGAGTATTTTTTTAAGCTTGTAAGACACTCTGTTGCTCTAAAGCATAGACATGTATTGTATTACAGATTCAGAACTATAATAATACAAGTACAGGGATTCTGGACTGTAACCCTAGTAGATACTGGTATCCAGTAGGAACATGGTCTTGTGGCATGTTTCAGCAAAACAACGAATGTAAATTAAACTGTCCTCAATCTTTTTAAAAGCCAATGGGTAAGACCGGATGTGGGTCGAAGGTAAGCAACAGTGTAGAGGGCTTTGTATATAATAGACCTGACTGCCCTAAATTGCCCTTCGGTTGTAATTGGATCTAAAGTCTTAGGTGTATGAGATTAGACACAGCTAAGGGTAAGAGTTATCTGCTTTCTGGACTTGTAAGTGTGTAGTAATAGCTAAAGGATGTAATAGCTAAAGTAATGTCCTAAAGGATAAAATGGGTGCATGAACCATTTTAATGGGTGTGTTTGCTAATAAAGTTCCCATTAGCTAGGTGTTTAAAAAATGTGGAAAAATAAGTGTAAAAATCACACCCCTCTTACAGCCAAACGACACTTCTTTGGCCAACGATCTTGGTGGTTTCACAGTTTCCTATTTAGGCAGATAGGGAGGTGTCTATTACATTGTATATAAAAAGTTGTTTTTAAGTATCAAACTTAGGCAAGTAATCAGAGTCTAGGGTCAACAGTTCACTTAGTTGCTACATTTGCTGATTTTAGGGGCAGCAGATCTTGTAGTACAATGGCTGAATGCCCTTGAGCAAAACACCTAGCCCCAATTGCTCCCCTGAAAACTGTTCTGGTTGACCACTTCACTCATCGTTTGTAGATGTGTGTGATTCACTGCACGGATGGGTTGAATGTGGAGGACACATTCCTTTGTGTGTATGCACAGTAGGCAAATAGATCACTATGAAATAGATCACTGAAATCAAATAGTTGATAGTTTGCAGTGCATTGCTGTAGACCCAGATTCATATAGAATTCACATAGAATCATTTGAATAAGGGGAAAGGTAGTATTTTATTTTGTCTTCTGTTTGGATTGAAAGGCAAAAACATTCTGGCTTTGATTTCTGGTTAAGGTGAACAAAGGTCCTTCCTGTGTGAACTCTGCATAACTTTCCAGTAAAGGTGTGGATTTACTCTGGGGACTCTGGCTTCCTTCCTCATTTCAAAAACATGCTGTTTTTGCTCCTATGCTCCTATGACTTTATTGCTTGTTACTGTTCCTTATGTTGTCCTGACAAAAAAAAAATGAGTAAATGGTTTGGGGGAATGAAATGAAAGCTTTATTAGATTTCAAATCGTGCATCTTTTAAAGCTACCTTTTTATGTAGCATGGGTTTGAACTCATTATAGGTCAACACATGGTGTGAATGTATCAAAATTTAAGGTATTTTCCATTTAAAAATCTCCCTGTGAAATTCAGATGTTTAGACATGACCCATGTAAAACTCTAACATACCTGAATGCCCAGAACTGCAAACGGCCAAAATTTCTGCAGATAAATTATTACAATTAATAATAATTAATGAATTAAGGATCTGATAGTTTAAACAGTTTAACAGTTAAATAGACACCAGTATTCATATGTTGTTGTTCAATTGATGTTGTATTTACTTGATTGTAAGACCTTAAAATTATTATTTTTTTTAATTATGTCTTTAACAGGGCGACATGGTGGCTTAGTGGTTAGCATGTTTGCCTCTTAGCACTGGGGATCCCCAGTTTGAATCCCGATCTGGGTGGAGTTTCGATGTTCTTCTCGTGTCTGCATAGGTTTCCTCCGTGTTGCCCGGTTTCCTCCCACGCTCCAAAAACATGGATTCAAGGTAAATTGAATGCTCTAAATTGCTCTAAATCTGCCCAGTGCCCGAGACGTTCTCCCCTGGATGGGCATGGGGAACCTCACCGCGACCCTCAAAAAGGATTAAGCAGAAAATTATAAATGAATGAATGTCATTTACATAAAACTATACAATTAAAAAAAAGCAAGTTTTTTTATATTTTTACCCCATGACTACATACTTAAATTCTGGGTTTATTAGTGCTGTGTGGTATAAGTGTTTTAGTTATTAATATAAATATTAGTCTGATGCTTATGAAAATAAATTTTTAGGTTAAATTAAGTGTTAAATATGGCATTTAAATAAATGATACAGATTATTTGAGACATTTGAGAAGACCTATTTGTATGACGTAATTAAACAAGGCTCAGTTGCATTGTACTCTGCTCAAGAGGGACTTTCCTGCTTCCAATTTTCTTTGCTGGCCTGTTTTATCAAACAGGTTTTTCCATTCACCGAGTTGTTTTTGAGCATTTTTTGAAAAGCACAAAGAAAAACCCTGGATGAGGTGAGAAAATTAGAATATTGCTAAAACCAAACATTGCATGATAGACAAGGAATTATTTCTTTTTTTAATTAAACATTGAATAGACTGTAGGTCCCACCTACAGAGGTGGGAAATGTTACAGACAGCATATCTGGGTGAACCAACACACATCAAAATGTGATTCAGCATTAATTAAACCACATCTAGGTTGGATTTAATAGGTGTGGGGCCCCTCAGAGATCCATCTTGGCACAGTTCCTCTTCACCCTGTACACTGCAGACTTCGAGTACAGCTCACTGAACTGTCACTTACAAGTTCTCGGATGTCTCAGCTCGCTTATAAGTACTTATCTTACATCCTTTTAATATATAGTAGTTTCCATACATGACTGCTGGAAGAAGAATTGGGATTTGTGTCATCTTGTGAACTGTACACCTGTGGAATGTGGTGCGCTGTGTAATTATTCGGCAGTGTTTCCTGTGCTAGGTTCCCTGTGTCTCTGACCTGACAAAAACATAGCCATACAAATATCATAAAGGACTGTAAAGTTTATTGTGTTTAAAGCGAAGACCAAGTTTAATATGACTTTTTTTTTGTCATTACCAATCAAGGTAGCCAATGTCTTATGTATTTTTTTTAATTATAT
>JAOUQT010064906.1:0-10428 GCA_025769995.1 Xyliphius kryptos
TAGTGTTCCCTTTATTTTTTTGTATTTTTATATATATATATATATATATATATATATATAAAAATATATATATACACTTTATTTACAGGTTTCAATGAAAAAAATTAAACAAGTTAAGTAAGATAAGACACTATGGAAGCCCATTTCTGCCAATAAGAAGAAGAAAAAGGCAAAAGTATGTTTGAATTATGACATTTAATCTTAATAATCTTAATAAATAGTCCATACACAGCTGCTTTACCATGCCTCATAAGCGGAAGCATCCACTAACGGCTGAAGGGATTGCAGAAAAAAAGCATGTAATGCTGAAGCTCAAAGACACCATAAAGTGGAAATGTCAGAAGAGCGGCTGAAACAGCACCGTGAAGTTAACGCTGTAAGACATGCACATCAACAAGTTGCACATCAACAGCAAAGGAAAATCTGACTAAATGCATCCCGAAAACTTTGTTGAAGATGGAATTGAAGAAAGTTTTTTCATGAAATTAGCAAATTGGTGAGTGACTTCAGTGAAATATGCTGTAAAAATGCTCGCCACCCAGGCGTAGAACGAGTGTCAGCTGGTACTGTATGTAATGTTTATATGTGGTCATATTATTTGGAGAATAAAAACTGGATGGTGATCCGCAAGCAGCTTTACTGCTGTGATTTACTGACATTGAATTGATAAGGCATCTTATATGTACCGATACATGACGCACGGTTTAAGAGTTAATAATTTACCAATTAACATCTTAAACCATAAAGCATCGAAATGGTGCATGTGGTATTATTACAAATAAGATCTGTAAACAGTAAAACATTTCGGATGTTCAGAAAAACAGAAAGCATCTAACTTATGGCAATCTATTTGTATGTGCGCACGCTTTATAATTTTGGGATAAAGTCAGAATTCTAAGATACTTTTTGCCTTTTTTCTTCTCAGTGATGGAAATGGGCTCCTAAAGCTCTCGGTACTGAGGAATGATCACAAGAAATGAAATTTATTTATACATACGTTTTAATTATCAAGCTTACTACCAAAGCTACCTTCATTTTTATAATTCCACTCTGAGCCATTTTCTATTGCTGAACGCCCTCTGCTGTTCAAACGACGGAAGTGCATTAGACAAGTTAAAATCAGCAGAACTCACGTCTTCCCTCTTAAAGCATTTGGTTATAATTTTTGCCTCGTACGTCATCATGTCTTTACACCCCATCATCAGCTGATGGGTAAATAATAATTAACAAGCTAAAAATGAAATTAAATACAGGTTTAATTTGAACTTTAAATTTTGACATAAGAGTCATTGACTCTTTATACCCAATGACCCAATTATTGAAAAACTCACAGTCAGACTTAAAGTTGTCAGGATTTAATCATGATCCAGAACTTCTGGGTGTTGGCATAATTAAAGGACCCTGTACTTAAGTCAGTCCGGTGTCTTGGTTTTGCTTTGAGGTCATATATGTTTACCGTTGGCCCTTATATGATTATTGCTGATTTAATAAGACAGAACCTTTAAAATCTGTGGATGATGTGTCCCCACCAGACTGGCTCTGATTATTACTAATACAGTCATTAACTATTTTAAAAAATCCAAGTTTTAAGTAAATAAAGCTCCTATCTCTCACCGCGCTCCACTCCGTGGTGTACCACTGCGGTGTACAGGGTCCCACTTCACAGGTTTGGATGGGGGACGGTCTATCCAGGTGCGCACAGTCAGCAGCTGGCATCACACTGAAATCAGTCCCCAGCTTTTGCATGCAGACGATGTCCCTTCGCTGAGTTCCATTCCCACACCGTGAACTGCACTGTATCGAGCACACACAAAAAAAATAGAACTTATAACTTATAATCTTAACTTAGAGTTGTTACTCACCCTCTAAAAAAAGTAAATACAATTAAACTGAAACATCAAAAAACGTCACATACGGTGACGACTCACCTGCCCCCAGGGTCCTGTGAACCAAAGTGTGTAAGCTGTGCAGGGTCCGGAGTTACAGGACGTCATATCCGCTGGCTTCTCCTTAACACATTCACCCTCAGCTCCACTGAAAACACACACAACCTCACGCCTCTTCACACCCGGGCCACACGGTGCAGAGCACTAATACACACACACACACACACACACACAAAACTCACTCAATATAACTCGTTTTGAGACATATTTGTTCTTTACAACAAACTGCTCATAACCTACAGTATTCATCCAATCGGAGAAGTACCAGTTGGAGACACACGGCCCCATGTGGCAGTCCTCGGTTCCTTGTGGGCGCTGCCGCTCGTTACATTCCCCATCACTTACTATGCTGCCCTGGTCACTGACGCAGCGCACGTTACGTGTTCTCTTTCCCTTGCCACAGTCGACTGAGCACTGAGAAACACAAAACAGGTGTAAAGCAACTTCAGATAAAAAATGGAGTCATAACAGAACGAGATAGGAAAAAAGTCTGTAGATTATTTAAATACATGGATTAGAGTTGGACTGTTTTTCCTTAAGTAAAGTTTGTGGGAAATATACATTTACACTCTGAGACAAAAGTAAAACCAAAACTAATAATCCAACCAAAATATAAAGCAAAATATGAATAAAAAATTCTGCATGAGAGTCACTGTCATTACATTCACAAAACTAAATCATAAAAAGAGAAATTATTTAAATATAAAAGTTTCATATGAAATTCCACATTTAAACATTATCCAAATCAATTCAGAAGCCAAAAGTGAATAAAATGAAGAATCTAGCCATGTATTTTAAACAAATGAATGCTTTCAAATTTTTGTGGAACAGTATGCGGATCGTCCTTTTTTGCTCCAGCATGAGTGTACAAGTGTACCCTGGTGCACAGGTTTATAAAGTCTCGGTTGGGAAAGTTTGTTGTGAAAGTCCTGAGAGACTGAAAGAGACTTACTGTGCTCCAGCTGGAGGCTATTTGCCACTGTGTGCAGGACTGGATGTGGCAGGGCTGGGTGATGTTCGGTTGGGTCTGAGAGGCACATCGTTGGGGTTGAACTCGTGTGGAGCGGTTAGAGAAACTCTGCCTGCACTGGAGCTGACGATGCTGCAAGCCCCACCCACAGGATACACTGCACTCTGACCAGGCGCCCACCTCCCAGCTGGGTAGAAACACAACATCCACAAGAATCAATAAAAACAACATTGTTCAGCGGTCGCAACAAGCCTTTTAAGCCTTCAGTCATCACTAAAAGACCAAAATGAGAAATCATTTACAGGTGCTGTAAAATTAGAATATCACACTGATTTATTTTAGTAATTCCATCCAAAAAGAATTATATTTATTCATTACACACAGACTAATATATTTCAAATATTAGATATTTCTTTTAATTTCTTAAAAAAAAAATTAACATTAGTTGTCAGTTATAATAATCAAAATTAAAATAACGAATGAAATATATCAGTCTGTGTGTAATAAATGAATATAACACTTTTTGAACGGAATTACTGAAACAAATCAACTTTTTCATCTTATTTTAATTTGATGTCCAGGACCAGTATATGTTTAACCACAAGGTGGCAGCAATACGTGGAAGCAAGAAAACAGGATCCAGACCATGATGCAACATTTAACCCCGTTTAAGTATTAAACCCATAAAGAACCTTTTATTTAAAATCAGACATCGTAAAATGACTCAAGGTCCCAACAACAACAATAAGTACATCATTTTCATATTATTGCAGTTACCAAAGAGCTAAAGAACTTTCACCTCCACCACCTCAACTCAACCACCACCCCACCTCAACCCTCTCCCCAGGGTCAAACTCACTATGGTGGGCAGGGCTGGACGTTACATGGCACCTCCTCTGATGACGGCTTAGATGAGGAGTCACATCGTCTGTCGTGCACCTCCTCGTTTGTGTGTCTGTTCACACACACTACCTTTCTGTACTGTGAACCTGTGTGTGAGAAACAAAGAGCAGCATTCAGGGGTCTTATGTCTAATAGAACCTTTTTTTAACACCAGTGAAAAAATAAAAAAAATCAAAGCACAAACTTAATTTTGGAATGGTTAATATGAAACAGATGAATGCAAGCATGCACAAACACATTGTCAGGTTTGTGTGCACTCCACCTGACTTATTGTTTCTTTTGCACTTCCCTTGTTAATTAACTTATTAGTTTCAATTAGTGGTCGTTTCCATTGCTAATTAACCATGGGTTTTCATTGGTTAGTGTGTGTGTGTCCTTGTTTCCTTTGTATTTAAGCCCGGTATTCTTCGCAGTACGGTGCATGTATTTGTTTTGTGGCACACGTTGTCCCTGCTACCTGGGTTTCGCTGTCTTTTCCTGTTTAAAAATAAATACTTATATCTCCACTACATGGCATCCCTTTCTGACGGGTTCCACAGCGCGGTTTTAACACATGCACATACTTGACCATCATTTTTTAAAACACTTCATAGTGATTCTAAGATTAAATACTACATTGTAATGTATAATGCTTTTTTCAACTCTGAGCCAAATCAATAGTCATTTTGAGTCAAAATCATTTGCATAGACAAAAATTGAGTTTGTAAAAAGCAGAAACCTGTGGGCAGATGTGTTGAGGTGCTAACCTTTCCCGCAGGAAGCAGTGCACTCAGTGAGGTGACCCAGGCGCCACTCAAACGGACTGTGGTTATCTAAAGGGATGTCAGTCCTCGGAGGGATCCTAGCATTGCGATTAGAGGTGGAGCTTCTGGGCTGAGGATGATCAGGTGTCCATCCATCAGGTAAGGATGAGGATGGGGGGAAATCTGGAAGAGGGTCGGAGTCTTGCACCACCACGGCAACTAAAGACACAAAGGGAACATCCTTCATTTTCAAACCACAGTGTCAGAGTAAAGGACAGTTAGAGACAGAGAGAAAATTAAAAAAGAAGGAGAATGTGAAAGATAAAAAGGCAGGGAGAATGTATACATTCTGTAGACATGCAAACACAAGTCAGAGATCATGATGGGGCAGAAGTAAATAGCTGACACACCCATGTATGAGCGCGCACACACACAGTGTTTGAGTAAACAGAAAGGTGATGATGCACGACAGCTTAGACAGCAGGCGAGTGCAGACATCTGATTTATTGTACATTCATTAAAGTTGGTGTCTAACAAAAAGCATAAAATAAACCTTACTGGTTTCCCGTAAAGGTGAGTTTCCTCTGTCCCCCTCACTCACACTGTCCTTCTGCGCTGGAATATAGTACTCATAGTTTATGCCAGGATTCTCCTTATGGAAAATAATCTACAGACAAACAAGTACAGAGAGACAAAATACATCAGTCAAGACATAGAGAGACAGACAAAAGGACAATGACAAAATAAAGACTAATACAGAATTATTAGGCATATAAATGAGCAAGGCAGATAATGATGCACATTTACGGCGATGTTCGTTATTGCTGTTTACATCGCTCTGGATGTTAATGCTAACCACTCGCTGAAGGATTTGCACGACAACATCAGCTCGCATCCGGAGCTGTTTTACATGGTGGCAGACGATTTCAACCATGTAAACCTGACGAACACGCTGCCGAGGTTTTACCAACGTACACATACCAATGTGGGGAAAAATATACTTGACCACGTTTATACCAAACTTAAAAAATGCGTACAGATGCATCAAACCAAACCCCCCCCCCCCCCCCCCCCCGGCTTTCTGAACATGTCTCTATTTTGTTGGTCCCGGCATAAAACCCTCTGCTGTGACGCTCTGAACTCAAACAGAAAACCATCACTATGTGGCTCAGTAATGCGAGGTCTTCAGGGATGCTGCTGAGTGTGAAGGAGAGCTAAATCTGTAGAAATATATATCCGCCGTCCACGATTACATCAACAAATGTGTGGAGACTGTCACCACCACCAGAACTGTGACCTGCAACCCAAACCAGAAACCCTGGCTGAATGCAGAGGTGCATGCTGAAAGCCAAGGATCCTGCCTTTAGGTCCGGTGACACAGAGCAGCTAGAAGAGATTGGACTGGTGGGATTAAGAGGGCAAAAGCCACATATTCTCAGGAGATTTAGGGACATTTCTCATCCCAGGATCCATAGAGCATGTTGCAGGGCACTGGGTGCATCACGGACTACAAAACCAAAAATGCCCCAATGTGTGTGTGTGTTTAGACTTACATAGAGGTGCAGCACCGTGTGGGTGGGTCCTGGAGCTCTGAGGGTTTCAGCAGGGTCACGTGTGTAATGAAATTTCGTGCCTCCTGCTTCATATTCACCTGGAGGATCCACAGCCCAGTGTCCATTTACGATGGACTTTCCCGTACCACTGCGTAATGCTGCACACACACACACACACACACACACACACACACACACACACACACAAAGTTATTGTGAGGATGTTACACAGACTTGTATTTATTTTATAAAGATTTAAACAAATCTAAATATTCTACTAGGATTATAATCACAGTAGAAAATAAACATAAACATATATAAACATAAACTTACTCTAACCATAATCTAACCATAACCAGTTTGAGTTCCCACAATGTAAGTATACCTAATACACGTGCACACATGAGACCTAACCCCCTCCCCCCTTCCCACACACACACACCAAGGTAGTTGGGACTTGGTCGGCGCTCTGTGATGTTGATGGCTGTGGCTCCAGCTGGGATGTTGAGGATTTTGTGGTACCCGGGTGGAATACTGTTGTTCTGGAAACTTCCTGACACTCGGATGCATGAACCATCGCTGCCATCACACACACCACAGCGATCCCGCACCAGACCGGAACCCAAAATCCCATCACAACCCTCAGTCTGAAAGAAAGAGATAAAGGTTTCTAACACTGCAAGTAATAATTTATTGTTATTTAATTTGTAGATTCTATTCTCTTATAATTAATTTGTTATTTTGAGCATAAATGTCAGATAAATGTCAAATCAATGTTTTTTTTACAATTCAAAGATGACAGTAAATGATATATAGTTTTTAAAGATTAAAACATGTGACTGTAACAGTTGCCAAGTATTAACACTTAAAAGTGGGGTCTAATCCAGGTCTCTGAGAATTTTATATCCTGAAACGCACCAGTAAAAAAAGTTGTGTGTGTGTAAGCAGTATCTGCTGAACTTAAACACTAGATGTTGGCATTAAAGTTGTGTGCTCTTACCAGACAACGTCCTCCCACACACATATCATTGAGGGTGTTATTGGTGCACGGTGTTCCGTCTCTCACTCGCTCTGAATGACGAACGTAGAAACGATAGCCGACTGGCCGACAGGTCAGCTCACACTGCTGCTCCAGTGAACCTTAGAGACACACAAAAATTTTATTACTATGAATAAAATGTTTTTTAGCCATGACATTATATGTGTAAATCATTATATGTGTAAATCATTCATTCATTCATTTGTTGTCTTATGCTGATTCCTATGTGTATATCATTGAACTCTAAAATGCCTTGATTTAAATACTACGAAATCAATACAATTCAACATTAAATAAAAAATTTAATCATGTACTCTTTGTGTCTAAACTGCTTTATTTCACAGTTTTTTTCATATCGGGTAGAACAGGGTTCAGTTTTACAATCTTATAAACTATTTTAAGAAATAACTCTTAATATTCATCGAAATATAATAGAAAATAAATATTAATAAATAAAACAATTTAAAATATTATACTTTAGGTAATTTATATGCTCTTTAAATGCATTCTTTCACTAACAGGTCTAAATGAGCTTTCATATACATTTATTACCACAAGGTGGCAGCATTAAGTCATTTATGATTTACTTAAACCCATACTCTTAAATTTAGCCAGGACAGGTCAGGCTGTGACATAGCACATGGATTTAAGCCAAAGTGTTAACAAATATGTTGTGAATAAGCTGCATATTTTTGCAACTGCATAATGACAAGGATGACTATATTTTTTACAACATCAGCAAAAGATCCAGGACATAAATCGGGATATTTTTTTTTTAAGAAGCCACGAACACAAGGAGAGCAAGAAAGTGAAAAGGAAAAATAAAGGTGAGAGAGAGCAAGCAGCATTTTTTTAAATAGGTCCCTAATTCATGCTTAAACTTTTATAGTCGAAGCACTAACTGAATGAGCAGCTCTCTCTCTCGTTCTCTCTTTCTCTGCCTTTGTCTTTTTGGAATCTGGACTGTTTAAATTTGCTTCTCTGGTATCTCACTCTTTAAACAAACTGTTGCAAAGTGAACAAGGAACTCAGTGAGAAAGAACAGTACGACACATATAAAGTGACAGTGAGACCACAAACTCGTTTGGCTAAAGTAAACTACAGTCTGATTTGAGCTGCATAATTCATTATATCACTGCTGTGTGTGTGTGTGTGTATGCAGAGGTGAATGATGTGAAGATACCAAATCAAAGCTGCAGTATAAAACATGTAGTATAGAATTATTTTTGAATAAAGTTTTAAATACAGCATGAAACGTTGCACTTTATTTTGTTAAACAAAAGTGTTTTCTGTATTTGAGAGGCATCATGTCCAATAAAACATCAGAAAAACAGTTCCAATGTAATGTACTGTCACTATCATTATCTTCCACTTAATCCTCTACAAGTATGGGGAGTTTCCCCATGACCATTCAGGGAAGAACGTCTCAGACGCTGGGCGCCAAGTTTTTGGACAGTGGGAGTAAACCGCGAAACCTGCATGAAACCACGCGGACACGGGGAGAACATGGAAACTCCTCCCAGATTGGGATTCCAACCAGGAATCCCCAGTGCTGAGAGGCGAACATGCTAACCACTAAGCCACCATGCCGCCTGTACTGTCACGATATAACATGATTACAAAATTCAACTTCAGGTGATCTTTCTGTTTCTGTACTGCAATTTAAACGTGTGAATATTGGGGGAATTTTTCACACTTTGGCTGCTGATCCAATCTTCATCAGATATTAATAACACTATTAATAAGCAAGGTTTAAAAATGAACACTTATGTAATGAACACACACTGGTTTTTTTTATACACACACATGCATGCGCACACACACACACACACACAAACACACACAGGTTAGCTCTGTGTATTGAATTTGTGGAAACAGCAGTGGATTCTGACATCATGATACAGCTGCACTCACTCAATTAAACACGCACACACACACGCACGCACGTACACACACACACACACACACACACACACACACACACACACACAGAGAGAGAGAGACATAGACACACAGAGAGAGACATACACATGGTTGTGTATCTCTACATCAACAGAACTCCCAATAAGCTGTTTACAGGTCTATTATCATACTCTTGTTTTTTTTTTGACGTTTTTAAATGTATTTTATATTTACATTTCTTTAACACGTTTCATCAACTATTTTAATTGCATTCTTGGTCTCCTGTCCAGAGTCTCCTCACTCTGGACTAAAACAGCGGTTTTAGTCCAGAGTTGGGTGGAGAACTTTGGCATCAGATCCAGAGGAATGTTGAAGTTGGTTTAAGAACCAATTTTTTTTTTATCTTAGAAAAGAGAAGTTGATCATTAAGTTGTTTCAAAGTTCCTTGTCTTTTTTCTATTTTATTTCAGATTTATTCTAAATTTTCCCTAAAATTTCCCTAAAGATCAACCCCCTGATCCCACCGATCTTATTGCTGTGATGAAATCATGTTAAAGAGAAAAAAACAGAGACACGGAGCATGATGCTTTAATTACAGTTTAGTGTTAACTGGCTGAGTAAAAGGAGAAATGAGAAAAGAACAGTAATGACATTAAAGTGCACATTATGGTATGTAGTTAAAGTTAGTCATTAGTCATTTACTAAGTGAAATACCTTGTTATTCTAAGATTGACTAAAAAAAATGTCTCAATCCATTGTTTCTATTGTAAAACCAAATGTGTTTCTACGTTTGGAGAGGTGAGAAGAACAAGGAAAAATTATTAAAATTAAACATGAAACACACGCACAAAATAAAAAACACACGCACACAAATAAACCCGCATAAAACACACACACAAACTAAACAACACATACAAAACACACACGCAATGCATAATAATAGATGCAACGATACAATAGCAGTGAGGGTAAGGGGTAGTCCTTTCCCAAACGTAGCGCAGAGCACAATCGTTACATAAATTCATTGTAAAACTGAACATCATTCTGGACAATGATTAAGTATGAACTCTGTTTTAATCAATGAGTAGAAATTTGTAACAGGATTTATGGTCTTAGAGAGTGCAGCGAAGTACACACACGAGCCAGACACCGATGTTAGACGAGAGAACCTGATTTGTTACCTACTTTATCCCAAAGTTGTTACATGCGAGTAAATTCAGGGTTATGCATGACAATCTATTTCAAACAAACAATAATGAATCAAAACAATCTCTGATGGAACAAATTTAAATGTGTATATATATACACTGCTCAAAAAAATAAAGGGAACACAAAAATAACACATCCTAGATCTCAATGAATAAAATATTTC
>JAOUQT010064914.1:0-10428 GCA_025769995.1 Xyliphius kryptos
ATCCCCCCCCCCCCCCCCCACCTAACTGACCCCATAAACATCAAAACCCCGCTCTTTACGGTCTTCGCCTCTCTCCAACTTTCTATACCCTCTGATCGCCTTACCACCATGGGGAGCAGGACTTTCAGCCGTTCTGTCCCACAGCTTTGGAACTCATTACCTAATGGATTGCGTAATATTACCGCTCTCTCTCTTTCTCTGTTTAAGACTGGCCTAAAAACAAATCTTCTTCTGTAAAGTCGCTTTTAACTGTTAATTTATGTTATATTTTATTTGTACCTTCACTTTTCTTTTGTATTATTGTACAGTGTCCCTGGGTTTCCCGAAAGCCACTCTACAAATAAAATGTATTATTATTATGTGACGGACTGTTTATTGTTTTTGGTAGAGTGTTGTTCTTTGAACTTGTCCACCTGTTTGTTCTCCTCTCCAGCGACGGTCAGTCTCCCGACGACGATCGTCACCTCATCGGTGCCGACCTCCGTAGCAGGTCACATGATGTACCCGGGTCACCACGCAGTGATGTACGCCTCTGCCCCCAGCCTGGCTGACGGTGGCCTGGCTGTGCTTAACGCTTTCTCCCAAAGTGCTACAGCTATGCAGGTGTCTCATGCACAGGCCTCAGATTCAGGTGAACACCAGCATCATACCACAGCACCCACAGCCTTCTGTCCACGGCTCGCGGTCATAACTCTGTATGCTTCTCTACCTCCACACGCAGGTGCTGTTCCTCAGGTGTTCCTCACAGCGCCCTCTGGGACGGTTCAGATCCCCGTTTCAGCAGTGCAGCTACACCCAGTACGGCAAGATCTGCACTTTCCAAGTGAAACTCTTAATATTTTCTCTGCAACGGCATGCCACTTAGTTTACTAACCCACTGCAGGGAGAGGACAGGGTGGGGCTCAGTCCCCTGCACGTTCTCTGAGGTCCAGGCCTCTTGGAGCACTGCATGCATGACCATTCTGCCTTGTGGAGAACTATCATCTTAAAGGAACCCAACCCAACGTCTTAATCAGGGAGTAACTGAGCGTTACCCCTAACACACGGAGGGTGATGGTAATGTTTGAAAGTATATATAAAGAAGCAATAAGGGACGGGAGACTGGCATTGTGAATAAATCACGGGAAAGGATGTTATTAGGCCTGATGCGTAGCGGAGTACAAGTACATCACTTTCCTGTGATTTATTCATAATAATACACATCCTTGTCTCATTGCTTTTGTATAACAGTTACACACTATAATAAACAAGGGTGGATTCATAAATGCATGTACGGTAACCCAAATCGTTAATAAACTGTTCTTGCGCGCCGTGATATAGTCCGAACGCCGATTACTGAGTAACAGGTTTACAGTTTCTCTGACAATCAAATGTCATCGAGTGACAATTACAGAATGCAGTTTATAAAAAATCTTAATATGTGCATGAATACGAATGTGAAGCACTCGGAGGTGTGTGTTATTGTCAATAATGTAATGGCTGGACAAACGCCAGTTGTAAGGATTGAACTACCCGTGAAGTTAATTTTAATATAGTGCTTCGTATAAAAAGTCTTAGATGCTCTGCTACTTCTGTATCGATGACAAATTTCTATATAGAAATCATAATGGTACCATTTCCCATGATGCTCCATACACCACTGACGCCACAAACGTATTGCAAAATATTAAAACGGGACTTCTTTCTAACAGACCAGACATCCTTGCATCCAAATGCACATGCTTTGTTTCGCAGTGCAGTCTGATCTTGCAGCCCCCCCCATGTACAGATCATATGGGCTTTGTAGTAATAAAACTGGGAGGGTGAGGGTGTATTTCTCTGTCCATTCTTCAAGAAAGATCCTGTTTTCACTGAGACAGTACTTTTTTGAGAGCCATCAGCAACACGTAAAAATGCTGTTGGTTTTTTCTTCTCTCGTTTCTTTAATACCGCATGGTGTCAGAAGGGGTCCAAAAGTTTTGAGAATTTAAAAACAGAATTTGTAAGCAATTTTCTTTGTTGCACCTTTTTTTTGCTGGCGCTTCGTATTTTTTTGCTCACGCTTCTTATTTTTTTGCTCACGCTTCTTATTTTTCTCTATCGGCCCCTCGCGTTTAGAAATTTCTCACATTCGATTTTTGTTTTTAGAACCCGTTTTAACGGGTGGGCGGGATCTAGACAGTCATTGGCTGCTCGAGAAAAGTCCAGCCCACCCAGCCGTGCTACACAATGACAAATTGTGTGTTAACTCGTTAAAAAAAAAAGTGGGACTGGAAAAAAATAACGAAAATTAAAATAGCTGATAGAAATAAACAAACTCTCAACTCATTTTTTAAAAACAAAACACCTTTTGCGCATATTCGCTGACGTCACCGGATGTGTAGCATGGCTGGGTGGGTTGGACTTATCTCAAGCAGCCAATGACTGTCTAGATCCCGCCCACACATTAAAACGGGTCCTAAATACAAAAATCGAACGTGAGAAATTTTTTGGACGCGAGGGGGCGATAGAGAGAAGCGCAAGCAAAAATGAGACGCGCAAGTTAAAAAATGCGACGCGCAAATGTGCAACGAAGAAAATACACGTTTTTCTTACGAATTTTTTTTTTAATGCCGGTCCGAGAGGTCCGGTGAATGTAGCGGGGCCGGCGAAGGAGTCCAAGCCGCTTAATGAGTGGAATACCCGACGGAGCAGCGTAACTGTTGGGTTTCAACAGCTGCTCGATGGAATATTTCAACATATTTCCTGCAACAGGTTGGTGAAGTGACCTTAAGGTCAGTACAAAACGTATCTACTATGAATGACTAAATATAAATGTAAATGCTCTCTGCACGCGGATTTTTTTTGGTGCGCCGCTATATCCGGTAGTACGGTAACCCGAAAGCGAGACATAATTGCTGCCAGCACATTTACTAAAATGTCATTAAACATAAACTAAAATGCCTTTTACAGCATAAACATTTATTTATTTTATTGTAAGTTGTTCACAGTATAAAGATATCTCAAAATTCTAAAAATGCACTTTTAAAATGTAATAAAAATACATCTAATCGGATTTTTACGTTATTAGTCTAAACTACAGGACCTACTTTATCAACTCAATGAGTTTGGTTTATTTTTTACTGAGGAATTTAGAAAAAAATTATGGCAGACTTTGAAAAAATTAAGTGTCGCTTTGAAATATGTTGACTTTGAGGCTCAAAAAAAATCAAAATATCAAATTATCATCAGACTTCTCCACTTCTGGCATGAACTACAGTACCTACTCCATCAAGTCAGGGAGTTTGGTTCCTTTTTACTGTGGAATTTAGAGAAAATAGGTTCTTTTCCTACGTTCAATTGTTCGCTTTCATCATCGAACCCAATGGATTGGCCCTTGGCCAGATCCTACAAAGCTGAACGATTGCGCTTCATTCCTTATGGTGTTCTTAGAAAACCTGATAAATTCCCTTAAGAAAGCGAGTGCGTGGATGCTGTAGTCCCAACTTACACTATATACATTCCACATATACATTCTAAATGTTTGATGTCCCAAACCTCAATCTATAATAATACCTTCATTTAAATATATGACCTCCATCACTCATTCAAACACAACCGCCTTCCAACTTCAGGTTCTCCACCGTAATGTATGGACAAAAATACTGGAACACATCAGGTCTATAGAATCATCACCTTCTATACTTGCATCTTTGTGGAAACCGTTTGGGGAAGGCACTTTGTTCACAAACAGCAAAGGTTCATTTATTGCCAAAATCTTTAATGAACCATCAGCATGATTTTGATGAACCAAGGAATGATTTTGAGGAACCAAATTCTGTCCCCCCCTCCCCACCCCCCACCCCTGGAATGGAACCCGGGACCTTCATGCCATGAGGTGGAAGCGGTAACCATGCCACTCAGTGAAAGAAAATATGCAGGTTCCATAAGTACTTAATCTAAAAGAAGGTGGAGCTTCTACAACGAGAAACCTGGACGTGCTCCTCACTTCCAACCAGCTGCAGAAATGAGAAATCAGTCAGCAGGAACAACTGAGAACTGGATTTAATCTTTATTTGCATTTAGACAATGTAAACCTAAAGAATCTCGACTGGAAATGTACTCCCCCTCCCCCACTTTACTGATTTACTTTCACTTCTTTACATTTTTAGAAAAAAAGGATGTAAATCTTATGTACAGTTACAGACACCAGCAAAGATATCACAGTTATTTAGAGATATACATATAGACACAGTTCTGAACTGGTAGTGGACGTGTGTGTGTGTGTGTGTGTGTGTGTGTAACAGCTTCTGTACAATCACATCATTGAGAGAAGTTTAAGAGGGAGGGATGCCCCGCCCGGATAAGTGCACAGAGAAGATCAGAGATGATCTCATTAAACGGAGCTTCATGGATCTGCAGGGTTCCACGGTCATCACTTTAAAGCTACCATATGTAACTTCAACCAGGAGGCCAAAGGTTCTAAGAACTTTGTTGTGAACAGTTGCTGTGAGAAATGAATTCAGACTTGCATTCGATTCCCAATCTGGGTGCATGATCTCCCCATGGGTTTCCTCCGGGTTCTCCGGTTTCCTCCCAGATTGGGATTCAAGGAGAATTGGCTGCTCCAAATCAGAATACTTTAGAGAATCCCAGGGGAAAATAGCAAATACTACAAGAGATCAGAATAAGGAGTACATTAGGATTAGGTGGACGATGGGCACACGGGACAAAAACACCCCCTTTGGCCCACGAGCAAGCATTTCTATATTGGAAATTGCCCCCATCTAGTTTTAGGTCTGTGTGAGTGAGTAACGTCCTCCCCTGGAGGGGCATGGGGAACCCCCACTTCACTTTCAGCAGAGGCCTGAGTGGAAGATAATAAGATGAGACATTATGTATTACAAATGCCAACTTTTTGAGAAAGGATCATGTGGACAGGTAAAAGAAAATACGCTTTAACAAAAAAAGACCACCTCGCGCCGGCCCTGAAAAAAAGCACCAGCTAATTAGGATGCTGTGATTCGGCTGACGTGTTTAAGGGCGTCTGTAACTTCAGGCTTCAGTTCACAAATTAATCACATGCCAGGACCATGTGTGGCATCACAGTCTTATGAAGTTGGTCATATTAAACCCCTCGCTCTTTTCCCTGAGTGAAAAATTTCATTAAAATGTTCTCTCATTTGTAAGTCCCTTTGGATAAAAGCATCTGCTAAGTGTCTAAATGTAAATGAAATAAAGTTCATGAACAAACTTTAATTATCTTGCCTTGAAATTTTTTATAAAAAAAAATCAAAAATCAAAAAAAAAAAAGTGTTCAATTGTTTGAAATTCAAAAGAAAAGCGGCTGAAACATTTTCAATAGATTTCTATTAAAATGCTTTGAAAAAAGAGCGTGGCACGAAACCCATACGCCATATTGCTCCAAAAAGCACAAGCAAGCCGATTGGCTATGAGAACCACGATACCGCCAAATTTCAACATTTGGATTTTAAAAGCTTCGAGAAACATCGAGAATAAAAATCTGAAGAACAAGTTGGCTTTTCCAAAGTGGTTTCGGTGAAATTAGTGTGTGGCCTCCTCTCAACACCAGAGGGCGCTCAATCCCCAGAGGTTACACAGGGCAGCTTTAAAGTGCATTACAAAGACAATGTCTGGATTCTAACCAGCTGAGTATTTCAGGATGGCGGTCTCACAGTTCAGTTATGACACAATCGAGCAGATTTACATTTGACACGCGACTCCGCCTCCGAATGCGAGACCCAGGTCGTCCAGCTCGGACGTGCAGGACAGTGGGGCGGGGCGGGGAACATTCCGGACATCTGAAAACACTGACTGATGAGTAAAGATTTATAGAACCACCTGGACTTATCTCATCTCTGATGGTGGACGTTAGGTGATGCTGAGTGACCGTCACGTCGTCCAGCTCAGCGGGACAGGTGGGAATAATTCATCAGGTTAATACATCAGATCAAATGTTTAGACTTGGAAGAGATCAGACGTGTCTGATATTAAGGCATCAGGTCAGTATAGAATTAATTCCCAATCCTTATTAAAAATAGCTTTTCTTTTCTAAGAAAAAAAAAATTCTATTATACATTTTTAAGCATGTGCAAATATTACACGTAAGGAACCTCAGCACTTCGGTGAAGGTAGAACCGTAAGTCCGGCGCTCCACGTCTACACTAAGCACTACCTTATTTTGTACAATTATTTTCTTCTTTTTAAGGATGCGTGCTGTAAAGCCGTTCACAGTGACGGGACGAGGTGGAAAATAATCATAATAAAATAAGTGCTCCATCGTGGTTCCGTTGGTCCATCAGCTGGAGGGAAAACCAAACGCGCACAGACGCGCAACAACAAAATAAAAAAGGTCTGTTTTGGACAGCAGACTGGCTCGGTTCATTATATGGCCAAAAGTATGTGAACGCTGTAAAGAACGTATTTTTTGTTGTCGTAATGCTACAGAATCGTGCGCCGACAGTGCGCCGGTCCTTTAATACAGCATCACTGCCGTGGTGCGCGCTCCCGCACGCAACACTTCTGGAATGATTGGACCACCGCGGGAGAACGATCCACGTGAAAGCTTGTGCTTGCGTTTACATACTTTTGGCCATGCGCCCTATACGTGCGTGCCATTTCGGACCGCGCGATGAGTAACGAAAAGGCTGGTGAGAAGAAAGGAAGAAGCTTCAGCCACGTTCAGTTGGTCCTAATCCCATCACCAGGTCCACCGAGGTTCAGAACTAAAACATCAGCGTGTTCTCAGGATCTAAAGGCTTCCGTTTTGGTTTTGGCGGCTGTGCGCGCGCGCCGTCGACCCCTAAACATGTAGGACACCGCAGCTTCGACAAAAGACAATAAACCATGAGAAGGTAGTGAACAGAAAGATGCTTCCCGTTCCATCGTTTGGCCGTAAGAGGTGCACCGACTGAGCTCTGCTGTACCGCGCACGTCCGCTAGAGGGCGCCACGGCACCACTGCAGAGACTATTCAGGAAACACCAGCGCCATTACCTCCGGTTTCATTTTGAAGTACTGACTGAAGCGGAGAACTGCGTATCTAAGGAGAACATGCTCAATGTTAAATAGGTGCTATATAAATATATATATATATATATTTATATATAGTACACTTTAGGAACATCACGCAGATCAGTCACTTACCCCAAGAAGTCGAAATCGATGGTGGAATATTTTGCCTGAATCAAGGCCCACAAACCCCAGAAGAAATGTGACGCCTAAAGTAAAAGAGGGAGAAGAACATACCAATCACCAAATACTATGGAAAAACCTCCTCGTAAACAAATCCGTCTACACTTTTTGCCTTCATTCATACAATGGACTACAGAATGAAATGAAAGAACTTCACAGTCCATCTGTACGGTCAGTGGAGCTGATCTAATGGACGCGGCGGCGTATCTGGACGTTAAACCTGATCCGGAGGCTCTGTGTTTGAGATCGCTGGGAGGTTTCCACAACAAAACACAAACACACACATAGAGAGCGCGTGATAAAACAGACTCCGCCCCCCTCATCATGTGAGATGACCTCAGGCACTGATCCAAGGTTTGGTAGAATGTTCCAGAGGCAGCGCTGGAGCCTGAACCAGGTCTTTAATGTGTGTTCTTGTTCTTATGGGGGAGGATTTGGATCAAACCAGCAGCTCTCAAGGTTCCTGAACCGTACCAGTTCCACTTCACTCACCAGCACTCATTCAGGAACTCCACACTCATACCGAATAGTTCAGGTTAGTTTTCTGAGTTGCTCAGTGTTAAATGTGTAGCTTTCGAGAGTCGGTTTCAGCAGTTATACCCCGAGGGTTTATCTTAGTTCCTGGAACCTTTGTTAGTTCCCAACCGTCTGCCGGTGCTCGGTTCATCTCTCTCACCATTACAGAGCTGCGGCTCACTGGAGGATGTTCCGTACTGTTTTATTGTTTCACGTGAACGCTCCAGATCAGTCCATCTGTTACCAACACCCCCGGCCGGACATCACAGATTTACCCCCTGCTGGTTGGATGTGAGCATTACACATCCGGTATAGTGCAACAAAACGCATTTAGGCTAAAATTTCAGACTACTCCCAGACCCCAAACAACTCTGCAGTTTGTACCCATAAGCACAGTGGCTTAGTGGTTGGCATGTTCTCCTCTCAGCGCTGGGGATTCCGGTTCGAATCCCGATCAGGGTGACGTTTCCATGTCCTCCCCGTGTCTGAGTGGGTTTCCTCCCACAGTCCAAAAAACATGAATTGAAGGTAAATTTAATGCTCTGAATTGCCCCGTATAGTGTGTGTGCCCTGCGATAGGTTGGTGCCCCGTCCCGGGTGGGACTGCCCAGTACCCGAGACGTTTAGTATAGACGTTTAGCCCCCCCTTGTGTTTATATGATGTCTGTATGGAGTGCTAGAACGGCGAAATTTATCATTATCATTATTATTATCACTGCTGGCATACGATTGGCTGAAAAAAAAAACAACGCCCTGATGAAATAAAAGTCTTCCACTGAACATTAAAGTATTTTGAAAGGTAATGTGTATGTCATTCGGCAGGTTCTCCTCCCGCCGTCCTGATGCAGGTGACATCACACACAGAGCCACTATTTACTTATAGACTGGTCTTGATGTCGGGTGTTTGCCATTCAATAGAAGAGGGCGGGGCTTAACGGGGGTTTGGAAGTCGTGTGCGTTCAGCAGCTCACTTGCACAACACCTGAGCGTGAGCCACATTCTGAAGATAAGAGCCCGATAAGCTGCTGCTATCATTAATTTGTGGACGCGGTGGTCGTATCTAAGAGCAGTTCTGGACATTTCTTCTTCAAAGTACAACGTGGTGATGGAGACAAAGCGGGTCGATGGAGAACGAGGCGAGGAAGGGAGACTCACCAGAGCAAAGCGGTTGACCTGCACGTACAGGACCTCCACTTCAGTGCTGGAGACCTCGGTGCTCTGCTCTTTATATTCCTTATAGGCCTCCAGATACGCCCTCAGCCACTGCAGCTGCAGGGTCCGATCGGGATACAGGCTGTAATCCACCTCATTCAGACCTGTCAATCAAATCGCAGCATCAGCACCAGGTTTAAGCGTCCCGAACCTGAGGACCGAATTCTGGCTTTCTCCTTTCATTTATTGTTTACATTACAGTGTATGAGTTGCGGAAAGCTTGTTAAATATATATATATATATATATATATATATATATATATATATACACAGTGGATCCTCAGTTTTCTTCGCAAAAATGACGTCTCTTTTGGCCGGATTTGATAACGTGACTCGGACATCTCTCATTGTCCCCCGTTAGGTTTCCCTTGAGAAGTCAAAGTGAAGTTAACACTTGAGCTCTAGCGCCATCATGGGACCAAAATAAAAGTTTGCAGCTCCAGCAGCGTATCAAAGAAAAAGAGTAGAAACACGATTGAGTCGAAGAAGAAAATCATTCAAAAACGCCAGAGCGCCTTTACAATCGTCGGAAACACGTCGTCCACCGTGAAGTTCCATCATGGAGAAAAAGGAGGCACTAAGAAGCTAACGTAGCGAAAGGCGTCGATACGTTTACAAACCAGAGAGCGAAGACGTGAAAAAGTTCTTATTCGTTTATTAAAATCAGTTTGATGGTGAGAAATGTCAACGCCGTTAACTATTTACATTCGACTTTAATGGACGGGACGCCGCTAAGTGATTAGCATATTCTCCTCTCAGCCCGGGGTTTCCTGTGTTAAATCCCAATCTGGAATTTGCATGTTTTCCTCATGCCCATGGGGGATTCCTCCGGGTTCTCCGTTTTCCTCCCACAGTTCAAAAACATGGCTTCAAGGTAAATTGACGGCTCTAAATTGCCCCCATCGTTAAGCTAGTTGCCTTTCACGGTGATACTGGTTGCAGGTAACACCATAAACCTTTTCAACCGCTTGAAAAGATGACAAACCCACACGATACGCTGAAAGTCGAGTAGCCACACCGCAGCTAGCAAAGGCTAGCGCTACAATCGGACCAACACAAACAACGCCAGCACGGGAAGTTGAGAGGGACCCTGTATATGAGAAGACAAGTAAACAATGGTGAGGTAACTGTATATTTTTACCATGTAAAGGATATGGTTCCTTTCAAAACAGTGGACAATGAGGGCTTCCAAAAACTCAGTGCATACGAGTTTCCCCGCTGCCTTATTTGTACAAAAAAACGAACGTGAAAAGAATCGTGAAAAAATCTTTATCGTGATCCTGCAATAAAAAAATAAAATAATCGTGATATGATGTTTTTGACAAATCGCCCACCCCTACCGTATAGTGTAATAGATTGGCGCCCTGTCCTGGGTGTAGCTAACCAGCGCCTGATACGTTCCCCTCCCCCCACGCCCCCAATACCCCCCTCCGCGACCCACGTAGAGGATTAAGTGGAAAATTATGAATAAATGAAAAGGGTGTATATATAATGTCTTCATATTTCCGACTGTAAAATTGACCGATTT
>JAOUQT010064923.1:0-10427 GCA_025769995.1 Xyliphius kryptos
TGTCCACGTGGGTTTCCTCTGGGTTCTCCGGTTTCCTTCCACAGTTCAAAAACATGGATTCAAGGTAAATTGAAAGCTCTAAATTGCCCCTTATAGTGTGTGTGTGTGGGTGCCCAGCAATAGATTGGCGCCCCGTCCTGGGTGTATCTGCGCAGCACCTGAGATGTTCTCCCCTGGATGGGCATGAGGAGCAGTAAAGTTTAGAATGATGTTTTGTTAATAAAAAGATTTTTATAATCATTCTCTTAAAGACTTTGCAGCATATTTATTTTTACAAAAACCCCAAGGTTTTGCAGAGGACTAAATATAATCCATTTAAAAAGCCCTAAATGGGACGGAACACAAACAGCGGAACCAAAATAATGTTTTTGGTTCACAAAAACATTCAGGTCATTTTTTTCTGAACAGGATGAAAGCGTTACATGTTGTACACGCTGTAAAACAATCTTCCTTTGTGGCTGGAAGATCACCAGGACAATTAAAAATAATACTTTTTATGATGCAGAAACGGCTGCTTGGTTTATTGACTCATCTGCTGGAAGCCTGTGTTATGATTAGAACCTGATTTAGAACTCGAGCAGAAAGCAGAAGGATCCTTCTGTAATGTGATGGATCATTTATTAACACCCCTTTAATTACACTCATCACTTTATTGTAATTAAGCCTTAAAAACACCTGGACCAACTGGAGAACTAAAGGCTGTTCTCCTCCCACAGTCCAAAAACACAGATTCAAGGTGAATTGGCTGCTGTAAATTGCCCCTATAATAGTGTGTGTGCGCGCAGCTATGAATCAGTGCCCTGTCCTGGGTCTATCTGTCCAGCGCCCAAGACTTTCTTCCCTTGATGGGCATAGGGAACCCTCACCCGACCCAAGTAGGGGACTAAGAGGAAAATAATGAGGTAAGATAACAGGCAACAGGGCCTCATCGTGGTGCAGGGGTCAGCACATCTACCTCTCAGTAAAGAGGATGCAGGTTTGAATCTCGATCTGGGATCAGTTTCCATGTTTTTCCCGTGTCTGTGTTGGTTTCTCTGGGTTTTCTGGTTTCTTTCCACAGTTCGAAAACATGGATTCAAGGTGAATTGGCTGCTCCAAATTGCCCCTATCTAAAATGTGATGATATTATTTAATGGCTTACCTTTAATTAAACTCATCACTGTATTTTAATTAAGCCTTAAAAACACCTGGACCAACTGGAGGACTAAAGGCTAAAGGCTCCCACAGGCCAAAAACATGGATTCAAGGTGAATTTGCTGCTCTAAATTGCCCCTATATAGTGTGTGCCCAAGTATGAATTAGCGCCCTCTCCGGGGTCTATCTGTCCAGTGGCCAAGATTTTCTTCCCTTGATGGGCATAGGGACCTGGACACCTGGACCAACTGGAGGACTAAAGGCTCACACAGTCCAAAAACATGGATTCAAAGTGAATTGCCCCCATCTAAAATGTCCCCCATATTGTGTGTGCGTCTGTGTGGGCCCAGTGATAGATTGGCGTCCTGTCCTAGGTGCCCAGTGCCTGATATGCCTCCCCCCTCCCCCAAGTGACCCTAGTAGAGGATTAAGTGGAAGATACTGACTTGATAAGTTAATATTCACTAAATGTCGGGGGCCCTGTTACAAACACCTTCCTAATTCTATATTTAGCCAATAAAACTTTTATTCCGGCCTAACTAAGGTCGTTTATCATTTTAAATACTGTACATGGCATTAAGAGTGAATCTGTATTGTTTGGCATAAACATCTGCATTTAAATTAGTTTTTATTTTTGACCGTGTTTAATTTAAAAGTCCATTTTCACAAAGAACTGAAACGTAAATGTGTAATTTAAGAAACGTTGGATCTTTCTAGTATTTTTCGAAACGTCGCAGAAGTCCGAACTTGTCTTTCACTTCTATTTTGCGCCCTCTGCTGGAATACAGCGGTATAGGCGCCTCACACACAACGGCCGGGTGCAGCAACGAAGCTGAAGACAGATGTGTTTTCCAGACAATCTGTTTATGTCCTTTTACTAGCTGTTTCTTGGGAGAAGCACTTTTAAAAATACACAAGTACAAGACAATAAACTATAAGGCTGAAAATAATCCGTTTAATGAAGGCCTCACTATACAGCACACACACACACACACACACACACACACACACACAGCACATGCCAACTGGTGGTCAGCAAGTTTATTAGACTTAATAGCGATTGTTGCAAAGTGAAAGGAAAGCGAGCTGACCGAGCGCCTCTCCTGCCTGCAGTGACCACCCCCCCCCCACCCCACGCGCTGTTATTATTTACCTTCTTGTGGTGCGACCGAAGTGGTCCAGACCGTCCGTACAGGTGAAAGGTTTATTTAGGATTCGTCCAGACGAGGATGAAATTGGAAATGTGGTTTTGTGGATGGTTGTCAACAACTTGGTCTCTGGGGAGGGGGCCGCCGTCTTCCACGAGACCACAGAGGGTGAAACATATGAACGTTGGAGGTTTCTTTAAACCTGTGCCAGATGATTCGTTTAAAGATAATTCTCTTTACAGTCGATGTGCACACGCATCAGCACAGGATCCGAAATTCAATCGAAACAAATCTACATTCCAAACGAAACGACGCCAAATTAGAATTAGCAGACACGCGGGGCGCCAAAAGGGTCTTCTTAATCTGCCTAATGGATATGAAATTTTCGTTCCCACCATACAGATGTTGTTGTGTATCGTTAACCGCGTTATGAAGCGCCGCTGTGACTACAATGGCGTTCTAATAAAACGAAACAAGCAAAACAACGTGTTGCATTATAATAAACTCATATCCATGATTACATGCGTCTCTGTTCTGTAGGGAATGTTTACTTTCGGTATATTTTAGGTTTGGGAATCAAAAGAGCTAAAAATGACAGGAGCTGCAGTGTGAGGATGTTTAACCGAGCGTTTACTTTTTTTTAAGAACGTATGGAAGTAATGACGGGTCTCTGAAGTGAGCGGGCATCATGGTGAAGTGGCGAGATTGGGCAGATCTGAATTCTAATTACAGTGGAGCTGAAAGGAGGAGGGACTCGTGTGGTGGGTGCTTTTTTTTTTTTTTTTTTTAATGATGCATGGGCTACATACGGTATATAAGCCCTGCTCGCCGAGCGAGAGAGCAGCAGATGCTCTAAGGTGCTTCGACCCAGAGGATAATATACAGCCGAGGGAGCTGCACTGGTGCTGATTCTATTTATTTGTAACCCAAGCATGCCGGTATGTTTCCTGTGCACCTCTTCATCATCACCTCCACCTCTCTCGCTCTCTCTCTCTGTAGGCCTGACTAGGGCACAACCTGCTAAATCTCCAGCAGGATGCAGGATAACTTTACATTGAATACAGCTCTTGTTATTTAGATTTAAAACTCTTTATTGTTGATGCAGATTATACGATGCGACCGTTTGTAACCTCATTCATTCCTCCGGCAGATTTAACCTCAGAAAATGGATCTACGAGTAGCAAGTGTTCTCCTCCTCCTGGTGGCCCTGGTCGCTGGCCATGGCGAGAGATATATGGTGAAGAAAGTGATGAAGGCCCCATACGCAGTGAAAAGCCACGGTAAGTCATTATACTACACTAACGTATACACGGCTCCTAAAACAGTGGAAAAGTGCTCCAGTTTTTTATTTTTTAGCATTCCGACTGTCAAAGTGAATTTATTAAATATCTTTCCCACTTTTGGAGAGCCACTCGGGGTGCAGAGATCTCACGAGAGCATATTTTGAAACGGAAAAAAGCTTTTAAGTGACTTTAGAGGTAAAACAGCATGTGTTTTGGTTCTATGTACCAACAAGTGGTATAGATTAGCATTTAAAACTTTTTTTTATCAATTATTGTGGGATTAAACAGTCGATAATGAATCCAGTGTTATAAATTCATCAGTGCACACAGTGTGCATTTAAAACAAACGGCTCTAAATCTTTTCGTAGACACGTTCGTTAGTGTTTCTATACATCAGCGTTCGTTGTATACGGCTGTTTTTTTGTCATAAAGGTCCTTCAGACGTATTCACTGCGTTCCTGCCGAACCCAAATTGAGCCAGAACTCGGGGTTGCCACTGGATTAGGAACCTTACACATCCTAAAAAGTCATTTGTTGGGGCGTGTCGCCACTAAAGACCTCACACAGCTGTTTGGGGTGGGATGACCGCATCGCGGGCGACCACATCAAGTCGCTCATGAAACGCAAGGCCTCAATTTCGCCGTCTTGTAAAATAAACGTTTAATATGTTCCAGTTTGGAGTCGTCTAAATTTGAATCCTACAATTAGTTCACTACACAGGGTTCGGTGCTGCAGCGTGTAACACACACACACACACATGGTGGTTCCACATAGGGTTCTGGGGTTTAGATGTAGAACCAAGCGGTGGCTTTATAGAAGGCGTAATCGTTCGTTGCTTAAATCCTGACTTTAATTTTTTAAAACTGTTTTTTTTGTACGTGGATCTCTTTAAAACACAGTTTTTTTTTATTTTTATATTTTAATTCAGATTCCCGTTACTTTAAAACTCTAAATTAGTTTTGATGCTTGCATGCTTAACAACTACACTACAGACAGTAGTAAAGGATTATGGGTAATTCTCATTAGGACAGCATGGCAGTGCAGAGTTGTGTACTGATATTAGAACCTCAGACTCTGTTACACATTTCCTGTATGTGAATTGCTTTGATTTGTTTTGTGAGGTCCACAAGACCCGTCACTGTTGGAAATCTTGAAAATGTGGTGGGCGGGGCTATTTACTCTTGGAGGTGATGCCAATGTTGAAGCTTATGGGAGGGACTAAATGTTTTTATTGCTTCAATTGAAGATCCTTCAGGGCCCCAGCAGAGGTGATCATGAAGCCCTCATTTTTTAAATGAATTTAATTTCTGGGAGATCGGAGGGTTTAGTGGAACCGCCCTAAATAATGTTAAAATACTCAAATACACCGATGCAAGTTCATACTCCAGGCGTAACTTAATACACTGTGTTCTCATACTAACGGGTTCCAGAGTGTTTCCAGAAAAAACCCCAAGTCGACTCAAATAATGAGGTCCATGAGGTTCTTGCTTTCAATTAAAGCATTTAATCCGTTTATGTTTAATTAATATCGCTTAATCTGTCCACTAAATTACTATTAAATAACTATTAATACTAATATTACTTTTAAAATAAATTTAGCAAAGTGTTAAAATAACAGAATGTAATTAATTAAAATCTTAACAATGAAACAGAATCGCAGATTTTTTGGTCTGCCTTTAATTTTCTTGTTTCGTTTGGACTTACGATACTTTTCTTTTCCCTTTACAGTGGTCTCTGTGGCTGGAGAGCCAGGTGCCCCAGGTGAACCAGGTTCCCCTGGACCTCCCGGGCCTCCTGGACCTCAAGGAGAGAGCGGACAAGGTTACCCTGGACCCGAGGGTCCACCCGGACCACCCGGCCCTGCTGGCTACTCCTCACCTGGAAAGCCAGGTACTCCAGGTGGACCAGGCAAACCAGGTTCTCATGGTGCACCTGGACCTAAAGGAGACACTGGTTCACCTGGACCTCAGGGACCAAGGGGTGCACCTGGACCTTCTGGCAGCCCTGGACCTGCTGGTATTTCATCCGCTGGCAAACCTGGACCATCAGGTGCGACAGGGCCAATGGGACCCAGGGGAGAGCCAGGGAGTAAGGGTCACCCAGGTTTACCTGGTCAGCCAGGACAAAAAGGAGAGAGAGGTGTTGGTGTTCAGGGGCCACAGGGTGAAAGGGGTTCAACTGGACCTATGGGACCTGTAGGAGCTCCTGGTGAGCCTGGCGTTGGTAAACCCGGTAAACCTGGCTATGCAGGTGAACCAGGTAAGGCAGGGTCACCTGGTCGTGATGGGGAACCAGGCCCTATGGGACCTACTGGGCCAAAAGGCAACACTGGTGCTCCAGGAGTTGGCATGCCAGGTAAACCAGGTGAAAATGGCGCTCCAGGTCTTCCAGGACCTGCTGGTTCCAAAGGTCCTCAGGGAGCAATGGGACCAGCTGGTGCTCCTGGTGCTCCAGGTTATGGTAAATCAGGTTCTCCTGGTGCAAAAGGTGATACAGGTCCAGCAGGTAGCCCAGGTGCAACAGGTCAGAAAGGTGAACAAGGTGCTAGAGGAGCTACCGGTTACACAGGAGCCACTGGCCCAGCGGGTCCAGCTGGTTCTCAGGGTCCAAGAGGTTTCCCAGGAGAGAGAGGCGCTACAGGTGAAAAAGGTGAGACAGGCCCAGGAGGCCCTCCAGGTTTCAAGGGACCCAAGGGAGAAACAGGACCCCAGGGTGCTGATGGCAAGTCAGGGTACCCAGGTGCAACTGGCCCACCAGGCCCAAGGGGAGCTACTGGTGCCCCAGGTAGCAAAGGAGAAACCGGTGACTCAGGTGCACCTGGTGCTCCTGGAGAAACTGGACCATCTGGACCAAGTGGAAAACCAGGAAATTCTGGCCCAGCTGGTGAGACTGGGCCTGCAGGTGCCCCAGGTCCAAGAGGACCAGCAGGTCCTGCTGGTGCACAAGGTCCCTCTGGACACAAAGGTCACCCTGGTCTTCCTGGACCACCTGGCCCTGCTGGTATCGCTGCCAAAGGTGTTCCTGGACCTCAAGGTCCACCTGGACTACCTGGCGCAGATGGTTCTCCAGGTGAATCTGGACCAGCTGGTCCACCTGGTCCACCTGGGCCTCCTGGTGAGGCAGTTTTTGTGAAGGCTGAGGAGCCCATTAAGGGATCTTTTATCAAAACACCAATGTCTGCCTTTTCCGCTCTAACTACCACGCCTTATCCTTCAGCCGGCAGCCCCATTAAGTTCGAGCACATTGTTTACAACGCTGAGAACCACTACGACCCTGATACCGGCATCTTTACCTGCCAGGTTCCTGGCATCTATTATTTTGCCTACAGCCTGCATGTTAACGGAGCTAATGCCTTGGTGGCACTGTATAAGAATGAGGATCCAGTTATGTTCACTTATGACGAATACAACAAGGGCTTCCTGGACCAGATGTCCGGCAGCGCTGTCCTTCAGCTTAACGAACAGGACACAGTGTACCTTCAGATCCCCGATGACGAGGCGAACGGCGTCTTTGCTGCTGAAAACGTTCACTGCTCATTCAGCGGTTTTCTCATTGCCTCTACGTGATAGAGTCGCAACGCCATCGTTTCTAAACCCTCTTGGTATTTCTCAAAAATTAGAAATGCTCCGTTTTACAAAACAGGATGTTTTCAGTTTTGAGAAACAGACGCATCTCAACTTGAAACGTTCAGATAGTGGGTGCTAAAAGAAAGAACTGAACTTAAAAAAAAAACAGGTTATCAGGGCAATTAATACGCATTAACAGCAACAACATCTCAATTTGTTTGGTGGGGGGGTACATGAAGTCCTGTGTCCTGTGTTTTTGTGTCGTTCGTTTGTTTGTTGTTTTTTTCTCAACTGAGAGGGTGATTTGAACTGTTCTGTTTTTGTTTGTTTTCTTTTCTTTAATAATTATACGAAACGGAATGTTTCCCTTCCATCTTTTTATCTGACTTGAATTATTATGAACTGGTCAAATTGATCATCATGAAGCATACAAGACAACCAAAGGATTTGAGATTTCTAAATGGGTTATGCATAAAACATAACTGTGCTTTGTAAACCATAATGTCTTAAATAAAAAATAAATGAAAAAAATACGGGTTTCTGACTTTCTTTACAACCATCATCCTAAAAAAACTGGATCTACAGAAAGATACCAAGACTTTTCAGACAAATGGAGGCCAATTGGACTTCCATATTGTTCTCAGCGAGTAACTGGTTTTATCCAGTTTGGCTTCTGAAAAATTACCAAGTTACCTGAAATCCATGTCTTTGGACTGTGGGAGAAAGAACCTGGAGAAAACCCACGTGGACACGGGGAGGACATGGAAACCACACCCAGATTGGAATCCGAACCGGGAATCCCCAGCGCTCAGAGGCGCCAACCACTAAGCCACCGTGCCGCGCAGATAACATTAATAAAGAAATTTTCGATCAGTAAATTTATTGTGTTGAGTTGTGGACTTGGGAATATTCGGAATACTTGTGGCCACGCAGGGCGTGTCATTTAGTGTTTACTTGGTAAAAAGTAAGTGGTAGCCACAAACCACAGGCAGCTGGGGGCACCTACTATTACTTGGTTACGTTGGAGGAATCTGGGGGTGGGAGGAAATGGAGTCCACCATGGATTCTCATGAGCACCAGTCCAGAGAAGATGAAGCCACAAGCTTGAGGTGGCCATTCAAAAAAAACATACTCGGTTTCTAAACAACACCGGGGCTGCTGGGTAAAAACACACCCTTATTGTGGTTGCTAGATTAGATAAAGGGTAAATCCTGTGGTTCGGGAAATAGCATGGTGTAAAACAGGGTTTGGCTTCTGTGGTCCGACTAAAAACATCATCAGGTTTTATGGGTTAAGAGACCTTGGACCAGGAACCTTTCATTGAATCGCGTCCGGCATTAAAAAAAGATTTAGTGACTGTATGGATTTCTTTTTGGAGCTCCGGTTTCCTGACACAGTCCAAAATATGTGAGTTAGGTGAACGGGTGAGTAAATCAGTGCGACTCTGTGAGTCAACAATCGTCTGTGGGTCGGTCCTGTGTTACGGCATGCAGGTGTTTTTTTTTTTTTCATGGGGTCGATGTGCGTGTGGGTTTCATAGGGTTATCTATGGGTGCCCATGCGCGAGGGTGGGCGAGTTGGGAGGAGAGACCGTTTGTCCACTCAAAATATTTAAAAAAGACATGATTTATTTTGAATATAATCCAGTGATTCACCCAAACACAGATTTCGCCAAAGAAACGTTGGACATCTCCGGCCATAAAGATTTGCGAGATTAAAGAAAACGAAGCTTCCGAGAGCCGGGAGTGACAACTTGAACAGAGAACTGTTATTAGCGTGTATATCAAAAGTTAGCATACACTATATAGTATACATTTTGGTAATTTAACTGACACTTTTATCCAAAGCGACTAACAAATATCCCAAATTGCTTGGGGTCAGAAAACAGGGTTGATGCAGCACCCTGAAACAATGAGGGTTGAGGGTCTTTCTCAAAGACCCACATTGGTCATTGCAGTGGACCTGGGATTTGAACCCACAATCTTCAGATTGTTCGTCCAACACCCTAATCACTGAGCCATCACGCCCTTAAAAATAAAATGAAAAACAATAAAACTACGGATAAGCGATCTTTAGTCGTAGGCCTGTGGTTAAGGAACCAGCCTTGCAACCTGAAGGTTCCTGGTTCGATTCCCGATCCCAACAAGTGCCCTTGAGCAAGTCACCCAACTGCAATTGCTCCTCGAGGCCATACACAGAGCTGGTACACTGCTCCGGGCACGTGGGCTCAGTGTGTGTTTCACGTGGGTTAAATGTGGAGGACACACGCCTCTGTGTGTAAATAGAACACGTCCTAAAATTCAAAGCATTTTGACAGGATGGTTATTTTATTGTAAAGTGCAAAATATCCACCAGAGTTTACATTAATCATCTAAGATCTATGACATGGTGGAGTGAATCGCCATATCTAACTAGTGATGGTCTTTAGCATCGCCTAGCGGCCAAAAACAGTAACTACATGAACCACTTTCGATGTAAACCATAATATGTAAGAAGTCCATCAGCATCACTCACACTCTCACTGTTCAAACACAACGCCACAGCATCACCAGATCTTCATGATCCCACGTTCGCAGCCCCCCCCCCCCAAGATGGCCCTCATTTAAAGCCATGGTTTCATTAGAGCTCATGAAGATCAGACGATGATCAGATGTTCAGACGGTGCAGACACACACGTTGTACTGAACTACGAGCCAAAGCTACAGAGAGTTTGTGACAGTCTGACCTCATTTGATCAGAAATGTAAACATCTGATGTGTGATGGGATTATGGAACAGATAAGCCTCCAGCTCACAGTCCCAGATCAGATCTGCAGGTTGGGATGAAAACCACCGGCATCTGCAGAAAATGATGCCAAGTCTACATTTTAACCTTTTACTGCATTTTAAACAACACAATACTGTGATCCATGTATTTAGATCTGTTTGGGTATTAATCCGATTTGTCTTTATAAGGACTTCAGTAGCAAAACCACAAGGCGGCGCTGCTGTACACAATCCATCTATATTTACATACATATACGCTGCTCAATAAAATAAATAGCGGAACAGTAAAATATCACGTCCTAGATCTCAATGAATCAAATATATCAGTGTAAGATCTTTATTTAGTAGATGTTGGAATGCGTTGAGAACAAAAGAACATCAGAATGTAAATGATGATCTCATGAAGGTCTGGATTTGGAATCCGACTCAAAATCAAATGACCGGCTGATCCTTTCAACTTCAGTGGAAATTCCTCAAGACAAGTTCAAATGAGGCTCAGTAGTGTGTATGTCCTCCACGTGCCTGTATGAC
>JAOUQT010064932.1:0-10427 GCA_025769995.1 Xyliphius kryptos
AATTGTCTGGTCCTGAGCCCGAAAGGGTGAGGGTTGCGTCAGGAAGGGCATCCGGCATAAAACATGTGCCAAATCCTGTGGCACTCGCTGTGGCGACCCCTGGTGACAGGGAAAAAAGCCAAAAGATGAAAAAAAGTTTTACTAATATTTGGAAAACGTTCACTCATACTGTGTCTGTCAACATTTATAAAATGATGTTCCTGCAATTGAAGGCGAATGTATACATAACAATTAATAATTCATGATCTTACGCTTAATCAACATGGGGGCACAACTCAGGGTACAAGAGCAGGAACCACTCCAATTATCAGCCACATGTAATTACACACATATTCACACCCTAAGGGCCACTATAGAGACACCAATTAAACTAACATGCATGTCTTTGGAATGCGGGAGGAATCTGAAGCATCCAAAGAAAACCGCAGGAACATGGGGGGAACATGCAAACAGAAATTAATTAGGTCGTCCAATACAGGTCTTTCTTTCTGTGAGGCGAATATGTATATAAAATGTATAGATGATAAAGATGTATATAAAATATGTCTATTAAATAGCACACTAGTTATTAATATTATTCTTTGATGATGCAATTATTCCTCAACTCCCATGTGGATTAAGTGGAAATAATGGATGGATGGATATGACTGTTCTTGGAAAAGATCAGATGTTTAGTACACAAACAGCTCTATACTTCCACGAACATGTTAAGTTGTGTTCTCACAAACCTTGAAACCCCTCCCTTCACTGTTATAGGTGGAAACACAAAAAAAGAAAAAAAAGGTTTGCCTGCAGGGGTTTGAAAATATTCTGTACAAGAAATGAGCTGTGCAGAAATGATCTCATGCGGCGGCTACGGTCGTCTTATCTGGATCGGCGCTCGGGGCTGGCAGTGCAGTTACGGGCTGAGGCGTGTACCGACCGGCTTTTTGTAGAATTGTGTGGTTAATGCTAATAATGTTTAAACATAGCTGTGGTTTTCCTCTGATTACAGAGTAAAGTAGACACCTGATTCACAACTGCATACAAATGTATTGCATTCTTCTGTGTTTTGTTTGTTTGAATCTAAACGAGTCATTTGAAAATAGACTTTGTGTTGATTATTTGCAGAGGTGTCATTTGTGAAGATGTCGACTGTTTGACTCTGCTCATATGGAGCTGGATTGTAAATTAAAAGACATTTCTTTGGAATTTTTGGTCCTCCCACCCCAAACCAAAATGCATTTTATGTCTTTTTCAAAGCCGCTTTGGGACAACTTCTTAAAAGTGAAAAATATTCTGAACAATAAATAAATTAGGAACAGTTGCATATGATCACTGATGAAGAGCCCTAACTGATGTATACACTACAGTTAACTTTCATATAAAATGTTGATTTGTCCACTGTACATCATATGACAACATTTGCCATCTGTGGGTAAATGGAGAAACTGGAGACTGGACTTTGTCCTTGAACGTATAGTTGGAGATACTTGTGGTCTGTTCCCATATCATATGTCACTCTTAATATACCCGTGACACATTATATGGGCTGGTCCATATCATGTGTTACAGGTGTTTCAAGAGTAGAAAACTGCCATCATCCCTACAGCTGAATGTCACAAGGCGGCCGACCATGTTAAGGTGATCCAAGAGGTGAACTGGTGAACTGGTTGAGCTTGTCCTTTGGACATTGGTCGACTTGCATATGGAGTATGTTCACTATGTAGACTGTGTTCCCGAATGTCTGCGTGCTGTAATTAAACATGTGGACCTGGTTATTAGCCAGGTCTTCCTAATGCAATGATTGTTTAGTATAATAAAAATAAAATTTAAATGTATCAGTATTATGTATTTAGTATTTACCAAGGACGAAAATTACACTCTGAACATCTGATTTGCACACAATAAATATTTGGGTGCATTTCTGAAAATCAGTGAACTGTGTAAATAATGTGCTTTAGATGCGACTGAGTCATTTTATATTTTCTCATCAGGAAAAAATTCTTTTTCAACCTACAGATTCACTAATGTTTTCAATCAGGTGCTTTTTATACAATTATAAAGCACTATCTGTTTACATTTCTTACAATTCATGTGATAGATAAGTAGAGATCAATGACTTCGGGTAGCTTTTGGATGAAAAAATGGCAAGGTCTTTTATAAATCCGGAAGTGCTGACTCATGTTTTGCGAACTGAGCTGATTGCCCTGAAAAGATTTTTATTCAGAAGTGTTAAAATGTTCTTTTTCTTGGCAGTCATTACTATCTAATGTTCGTATCGGCTGCAGTGAAATAAAAGTCAAAGTAAATTTAAGAAACACTGCAATTATTATTTAGCATTTTCCAAACCGTCCCAACTTTTTCTGATTTGGGGTTGTACTTATGGGAAGACAGAAAACTTGCGTAGTACCGTAAAGATTGTGATTGGATAGGTTATATGTGTGTGTCTGCGTGTAACTGCGTTCATGGTACTACCATATTGGATTGCTTTGCTGGTGATGTGTGGTGCTGTCGGGCGCCCTCTAATGGCAGTGTTTGGAGCCATGGTGTTTCTTTCTTGGCAAGGCTGAGTATTTAGGTGACAATTCAATGAGACATGATTGATAAGAATTTTATATGATTAAATTTATAGTAACATTAAAAAAATAGCCCATCTGGGATTCATATCTGGGACCTTCTTGCTGTGAGGTGGCAGTGATACCTTCTGAACCACCATGCTGTGTTTTTCTTCACACAATCTCTATTTTAGGGTTTTCTTCCCTTTGGGGTTTGCATTTTCTTTCGTTATCCATGTGGATTTCTTTAGGGACCTCTTATTTCTTCCCACATTCCAAAGACATGCGTTAGACGAATTGGTTTCTGTAAATGGCCATTGATATGTAAGAGTGTATGAATGTGTGCCCTATGATGGAGTGGCAGCCTGTCTAATTTGTTTCCGCCTTGTGCCTTTTGTTTCCATCTGGACACCAGCTTCCCAGCGACCCTTCCTAGGATTAAGAATGTCTAGAAAATGAATGAATTATTGAATTTTTAGAAATGGATTTTTAGCCGAGTGTAAAAGCCACATGAAACTCGAAATTCTTCAAAATGAGTGTCGGATAACAAACTCTTTCAGCAGTGCTTTCTAAATCCATAATTGTGTGGACTTTTAAAACTGAAAGTGCTTCAGAAAGCAATTACAAAGAGTGTGTAATGCATCATGTTATGCTGTTGCTAGCTGTGAGACTAACACTTTGTTTTTCTCTGCGCTACTTCTATCAGCGTCTATTGTGTATGTGTGTGCACGTGGGTGTGCGTGAGTAAGTGTAATACTTCACAATTCGCAGTTAGTACTGTGGACGTGTATCGATTACAAAAGTGTCACCATCGTCCCAGCAGACACCGCTTCCCTTTCTTGGCTTATTATGATCTGCCCATTCCGAGAGTCAAGATTGGAGTTGAAGCAAGAGCAAATTTTTTATTCTTAACACCAGAAACGCACATTACCCAAATGTATCAGGATCACGGCAGGATCTGTGACAGCGAGAAGGGTTTTAGTGATGGATGTAGCATCTTTTTCCCACAGGCAGAGAATCAGGGTGTGTGTTAAGCTGGTGTTAACCCCCTACAATGAGTTCTGCAGTTACATCTGGATATGTGATACCAATGGGTTTGTAGTGCACAGTTGATGTGTGTAGAATGTTTTAAAAATACAGGGAACATTCAGAATGTATTAAAATAGATTTGAAATAAGCATGTATTTAAGTATGTAAAATAATCTTCATTCATTTTATTTTTATTCATTTCCTGGACAAGTTTCTAAGTGGTTTATAAAGTACTTACACAAATATTTTAAAAGAATTTGAACAATCCCTGACAAACTGGACAGAGCCAGTTCATTTGGTCTAGATAATATATAATTTATGTACTGTATGTGTATAGCCAGGGCTGGACTGGGACAAAAAAATCAGCTCTGGCATTTTTGGCTTAGACTGGCCCCTCGTATTTAACAGAGCACAACCGACTAACAATATATGTACGTGTTAGCCGAAGGAAATTCTTTTACTACTATGCTAAACCCAAATTTAAATATTGTAGTGAGGTGTAAATATGCTTATTCACTTGGTGGATAGCTCACTTGATTGGAAAATATGCTTAAAATCCCTGTCATTCCTATGAACAACTATGTACACCTGAAGATCCTAGAGATTTACA
Organism: Xyliphius kryptos; assembly: GCA_025769995.1. Taxonomy (NCBI): domain Eukaryota; kingdom Metazoa; phylum Chordata; class Actinopteri; order Siluriformes; family Aspredinidae; genus Xyliphius; species Xyliphius kryptos. The sequence goes on from JAOUQT010064932.1 coordinate 4,177, forward strand.
GGATATACTAAAGAGGGAGAGACAAAGAGGTGGGACATGAAAAGTTTACATTCAATGACAGTTTCAGATATTTGGAATTGATTTCATAAATATATCACATTCAGAGAATTATACTCACAACTCAGTTTACTCTATATGAACTCCAGAAATAAGGCAACATTTCACCACTAAAATAATAAGGGGATCCTAAAATATGAGAATAAATACAACTATATCACCTGTGATTAGCAAGTCAAGATACTAAATATGAACATGAAACCAAGGATGAAAGACCTCCCTAAACATAACAACCTTTAGATACTAAGGAAGTAATCTGAATAAATAAGCACATAATTGTATTCAGAGAGGTGCGACAGAGAGCTACGCTGTCCACTGTAACTTTCATTATTCTAGAAACCTGTAAGGAGCCTGCATTTATTGAATGCAGTAATCGAGTGCATCATAAAGTATTATTTGCTCACTTAGTTATTGTGGATCAAGACCATTTAGAGTTTTATATGCAAGTAGTAGAAATTTATAGACAATGGTAATAAAATTTATTTGGAAGCCAATTAAGTGTAATTAAGACAGGGGTTATATGATAATATATTTTTTAGTAAGTACGCTGTCTTATGTAAACACTTGTCGGAGCATCAGAAAACAAGGCATTACAATAATCCAATCTGGAAGTAATGGTATGAATTAGTGTTTTAGCATCACAGAGTGTCAGTGTATTTCATAGCTCTGCAATGTTTCTAAGATGAAAGAAGGCTGTCCTGGTAATGTTATCTACAAGTACATACTTCAAATGAAAGACTGGAGTCAATAACAACAAAACCTTTTACTGCGTTACAGGAAGTTACTGAACTACTATACAAAGTTTATTTAAAATCAGAATGCTTACTTCCAGCTGTCTGTGGTCCAAGAACATCTACTTTACACATTTGTGAACTTTATTGAGATGATGTCTCTTATCTGGCTTTACAGGATATACAGGGAAAAACATTCAGGATATACAGGGAGAAACGTAGTGGGCCTAAGACACAAGCAATGATACACAACCTGCTACCATTAGTAGGTCATGAACCACCTTACCCAGTGCCATCTCCTCGTTGTGATGACGCCTAAAACCTGATAGAGTTCATGAATGTTGTTCCTGTGTATGTATGAACAAACTTAACTTCTGAGATAGAACTTTTTTTTAACAACCTTACTAGTAAAAGGGACATTTAAGATCAGCCTATAGTTAAAAAGTTGCCTGGAGTCAAGATTATTCATGTGAAAGATGCCAACGAAATAATAATTTAAATATACTCTACTGAATTTATATATCTGTAAATCCAGGGGTGAATAAGTTACTGTCTCACCAGCTACAACCCTTACTGCACAGTTATATTTTATATGATGCTATCACACTAGCCGGAGTTTATCTGGGTAACTATGAAAACAAATGAATGTTCAACATATGCACTCATATTTATTATATTATATAATCTTTCTCATTGTGTTACACATGATAAGCACAGCGGTTCAAAGATAATTAGGTTATTAGCTAGTTAGCTAATTATACTACATTTTAGAATCATATAAATGTACTCTGGTCTGATTGCTTTTCTCTAGTTTCAAGACGTTTTTACCCACATGAGCTGATTCAGGTCTTGGCTGTGTGGTCTGTCATTACTCACTCTGCCAGACCACACAATGTCCACCTCACATTAAGCGCGCCATCACCAATGGAGCTCTCTTAAGTGCAGGGAAATCTCAGGTTTTTGTAGCCACGTCTCGAATAAGATGTTCAGGACAATGTGCCGGACGGAGCTTTGGATGGTGATGATGAACAATACCTAAGGGTTTAGCGTATTCGGTCTGAGAGAGAGACACACAATAAGAAAGGCAGATTTGTTGAGCGACTAAAGCCGTCCTGACGTTTTCCGCATTACAGCTCACTGGAGAAAAAAACAATGTTGTAAAAGACAGGCTCATGCAACAGGCATGGTGTCAGAATCCCACTATAACGACCCAGCTTTTCTGCTCCAGTTAGTAAGCCATGCAGCTCTTAATCCAAATGGCTTTCCTCCAACAACCATGTTGAAGTTTATAAAACATGACTTGCAAAACACACACACACACACACAAGTTCTCCAAGAACACACCCTGTTCATTATGGGAATTTTGCAAGTGAACATGTTTAACCACATCTGAAGCAAAATATGTTTCTGTAAAATTAAAAGACTTGTAAAACAACTATGTAATTCAGAATTCTATCCTTTGTTGTATACTAATGTTCAATATAATAATTGACACTAATGTAGACTTCTGATCTGACGATTTAAGGATTTCACCAGAGGGCCAATGGAGGATCCCTTCCCAATGGGCCAATAGAGGATCTGCGTAGGCTCTCACTGGGAAAACCAAAGAAAGTTTGACGGTGTAAAATTTGCTAATAAATACATCTAGAAACCTCTTTTCTAAAACATGAACAAATAGCAATCTACACTTTTAGAAAAACTGTGTTTTCATGGGTCTTCTGTATTCATTGTATAATAAAGGATTCTGTTTAAACCCTTTCTCAATGGGAGATTTAAGAGTTAACTGATTCCAGTCTATCGTTCCTTAATAGTTCTTTAAAAGTTACTGGGATAATTGATTCTACATGGCTCTCTTATATATTGGGAAACACTCTAACATAACTTGGAGCTTATACAATGTTACGCTAGCTTTAGCCATATTTACAATTTATGCCACATTGAGTGTTCTATGAAACCATGCCAACACCATTCGAATGCTGATTAAGTTTCCAGAGGGAAATTCTAAAGTCTTTTACCAACTTCATGTCATTTCACAAGGACAAAAATCCTGGCCTCTTGTTTACCTCTTTGTTGTTATTTTTACAGAACCAGTCTAGGTGTCTGTTTTAGGACATACTATTTCCCCATTATCATGTATCATGTGGAACTGGTATTCCTGTGGTTTCTGCTCATGTGCAAGCATTTGACACAGCCGACAAAGCTGCGGCCCTTAATTTTTTACAACCTCTCCGTTTTATTCTCCATCATTAAAGGCTTGCGAGACTTAAAGTGCTGCATTAAAATCCATTGCAAACTGCTGCATGTTAATTCGGGATATGTGCTGTTTTTAGTGCCAGTTGTTATGAGCCTCAGTTGTTACAAAAAAAGCCATCAAAAATGAACGTATCCTGTGGCATTCAGGACGCCCAAACCTCGGGAGGTGGTTATGTAATTCTTCATGCTGACGCCTCTGTCGCCTACAATAATAAAACTAAAGCACTGACTTATATTTTTCCAGCTTCAGCTATATGTCCATCCTGCTGCGATGGCCTGCATAATACAGCAGCTTTTGTCTAGTGCACTTAATAAGGACGCAGGCATCAGTCGCGCCGTCTGACATTAAGAACTGCGTTATGAGGATTGCTGAATAGTGCCAGTATCTCAAAATATATAAAAGCATATATGTTGTCATGAACACTGTGGACACACTTGCATAGTTAGTTATAACAACCCTTGACTTAATGCACTGTAGCTAAATAATTGCCAAAAATAGCCACTATACAATCTTGTGACCAATTCAGTTCAGTTTAATTAAATTTTATGTATGTAGTTCTTTGTACAATGGACTTTAAAGAAGTTAAATACAGGGTATAATCATGAAGTATACACAAGTTAATTATTATCACTTATATACCCATATTGAGGAAGCTGAACAAAGATAATGGCAGGGAAAATCTCCCTAATCTGAGAGAAGGAAAAAACCTTGAGTGGAACCAGACTCAGAAGCCGATTCCCAGTCAATAGATTTATAAAACAAAAACTAAGAAAACCTGAGTAGGTATAACCCTGAACACTGACTGTGGCCAATAAGTGGATGGTCTAGTTTTTGAATAATATCATCCAAACATTGGGGAACAGACCCCACAATGGCGAAGATCCTTCATGTATTGTATTGGTATTATGTGTGTTTATATTGAGAGTAACTGCAGAGGGTGCTGTTATTACTGAGAGTGATTACTCCCAGATGGTTCAATAAAGAATAAGCCTCCATCTCTGATTGTTATTTCTTATCTGGTTCTTACTTATTTGGTGTAAATGTTGTACTAAGTATTACCTGGTAATTTCATATATATTATTATGATGCATACATAAAACTTCATACGCAAGTCAACCCATGTTCCTTGCAACAGTTCCACCGTTTCACCTCGCTAGTTTGATGCTCATTTTTCCTTTAACACTAACACACAGTTGCCTGTTATATAATCTTCAGCAGAATGTTATTCAGTGGTTCTTTTCCTCCTTCTATTACAGAAACAACACACAAGCATGGTACTGGAAATTAACCTGGGAGATTCTTTCTGTTAGACTGCAGCATAACCCACTACTGTTTTGGATTTGTTGCCATTGTACTGAAATGCATTAATAATTCTACACACATTGTAAATGAATGTAAATTACAGCTGTAAATTATTAAAGGTTCTGTGTCTTGACAATATTATAAGCCTGATATATTGACATCACGAGATTAAAATGATCATACATTTCCTAACATTTTTAACAGACAGCACAGTACCTGTACACAAAGTTGTATAGTACCGTGACTTTGCCTATGAACCCGAAGTTTTAATTGACACCAGTTGTAGAAAGTGCATTGTTCTAATATTATAATTCACTATGTTGCTGGATTCTTTCTGACCCTGACATGTCTTTTGGCAGATGAGATATTGAAGCTCCAAAAAAACAGTAAAACTGGCACATCTGGTCTTTATAATTTGTCATCCTGATGATAAACAGATGATCTGCAGTCAACCTAGAGAGCTAATCATCACTGCAGTAAATACCTGTCTGTCTGTTGTGTTCATTTTATTGCTACTAGTCATGAAACATCGCAAAAATATCTTTATCAAACATGTGATGTTTATTGCATGCCGGAACAAATATGCATGGATAGCCTAAAAAGGTCGTAATGCGAATACACCCTGAAATCACATAGATATTGATTGTCCTGGTCAACCTTGAATGAATCGAAGCAGTTTCCTGATGATGAATCATAAACTTCATCTATGTTCCTGTCTCACTTCACCTTCACCTGCGTTTTAGCAGAGTTGTGTGCAGTGTTTTGTCTCCTGCTCAGCGTTTGCCTCATCTTCTAGAATTAGCTTGTTTTACTTCACTGATTTACACGAAGGTTAGCAGACAATGCTGCAACAGTGTTAGTAAAACATCACTCTGTTTTATTGCTTTCTCTCTCTCTCTCTCTTTCTCTCTATCTCTCTCTCTCTCACATATAAACACACAATATATATACATCAACAAGAAACATCTGTTTTTTATCACTTATTATAACTGATTCTTTTGTTGCTTGTGTGCATATCTATCTATCTATCTATCTATCTATTCTTCTATGTCGTCTCACATCAACAAGGCATTTTTGTCCACAACTTCCACTCACTGGATATTTTTTGGATGAATGGTCGTGTGGGTGAAAATCCCAGTAAATTGGAGAAATTGGAGGAGAAAAAGAGTTTCTGGGGGAGATGAAGTAGTAGAGAGTATTCCCAGAGAGTAGAGCGTGGTGATTGGTGCAGATTTTATGGCATGCTGGTGAAGAAAACAATAGAGATGAGGAGGTTATGGGCAAGTTTGGTGTTAAGGATAGGAACCGAGAAGGACAGATGGTGGTGGATTTTGCAAAGAGGACGGAAATGGCTGTGATAAACACATATTTCCAAAAGAAGGAGGAGCACAGGGTGACCTACATAAGTGGAGGCAGAAGCACACAGGTAGACTACATTCTATGTAGACACTTAAAAGAGATTTGAGACTGTAAGTTAGTGGCAGGGGATAGTGTAGCTGGACGACATTGGATGGTGGTTTGCAGGTGGTTAGAAAGAGGAAGAGGGCACATGTAGAGAAGAGGACAAAAAGTATGTTAGATTGGTGCAGGACCTGTATGAGAACAGCATGACAGTAGTGAGATTTGCGGTACGAGTGACAGATAGCTTCAAGGTAAAGGTGGGACTGCATCAAAGATTGACTCTGAGCCCTTTCTTGTTTGCTGTGGTGATGGACAGACTAACAGATGAGATCAGACAAGAATAACCAGGGACTATAATGTTTGCAGATGACATTGTTATCTGTAGTGAGAGCAGGGAACAGCTAGAAGAAACTTGGAGAGGTGGAGGTATGCTCTGGAAAGAAAAGTCAACATTTGTAAGACAGAATACATGTGTGTGAATCTCAGGCTACAGGGAGAAGTGGTCA
>JAOUQT010064940.1:0-10426 GCA_025769995.1 Xyliphius kryptos
TGACCTGCACACTCACCAGATCTAAATATTATTCAGACACTTTGAGGGGTTTTGGAGGAGCGAGTCAGGAAACGTTCCCCTCCACCAGCATCACGTAGTGACCTGGTCACTATCCTAAGAGAAGAATGGCTTACAATCCCTCTGACCACTGTGCAGGACTTGTAGATGTCATTCCCAAGACCGATTGACGCTGTATTGGCCTCAAAAGGAGGCGCTACACCATACTAATCAATGATTGGGGTCTATAACCAGCTGTTTCAGTTTCATTGTCCAACAACTGTACATTGTAATTATATAAGGTCCAAGCTTGGCAACTAACCCCAATTGCTTTCAAAGCGCCATATACAGGGCTGCTCACCGCTCCAGCCACATGTGCGCACTTCACTCAGTGTGTGTAAATGTGTGTTCTGCATGGTTGGGTTAAAAGTGGAGGATAAATTCCTTCATGTATAATTACAGTGGGCAAAATAGATCACTTTTTTACTTTAATCTCTATATCTATAAAAGCCAAAGCGCTCATTCAAAAACATCCTGAGTACCTACAATGCAAAAAAATTGGCATTGTAATTACCTTCCATGACCTTGGAAAAACTAAGTACTTCTCACCTTCCTATGTTCAATGCTTTGTTTGAGGTCCCCTGCCAACGCAAAACCTCTCCAGTCTCACATCAGTGCCTTCCCGACTACCTACAAGTGATTACCTTCCATGTCCTGGGAAAAATGCTTTCACAATTTCCTTGATTTGTTCAATTGTTCGTTCGCTTTCGCCATCTGATGCAACACCTCGAATGGATTGGGGTCCTTGTGAGTACCTACAAAGCTTGACTCCGTCATTTCTCATTAGAACCTATTGATAAATTGTATTAGTTTGCTGAAATCCAGTGACCTACACTAAGACCTGCACTGAGAACCCATCCATCCATCATCTTCCGCTTATTCCTCTACTAGGGTCGCGGTGGGGTTTAGTTGGGCGGCACGGTGGCTTAGTGGTTAGCACGTTCGCCTCTCAGGGATTCCCGGTTTGAATCCCGATCTGGGCAGAGTTTTCATGTTCTCCCCATGTCTGTGTGGGTTTCCTCCCACAGTCCAAAAACATGGATTCAAGGTAAATTGAATGCTCTAAATTGCGCTGTATAGTGTGTGTGTGTGTGGCTGTGTGAGTGAGTGTGTACCCAGCGATGGATTGGCGCCCTGTCCTGGGTGTATCTGCCCAGCGCCCGAGATGTTCTCCCCTGGATGGGCATGGGGAACCCCACTGTGACACTCAAAGGAATAAGCGAAAAATAATGAATAAATGAATGAATTTTCAGTTATTTAGCTAAATTTGAACTGCACACACCGTGGACGAGGTGAGTGGCTGACACTGCGTGAGATAAATGCATTTATGTTACCATCCCACTCTGTCATTAATGACAGTGCTCGCTGAGGACAGAAAGTGAAGAACATGTCTCCAGATGTCTCTAAAAGTCTCCAAAACCACCAGAAAAAGTCCCGAGATTAGTCGCTAGACGCTTTTTAAAAAAAAAAGGCGCTAGAGGGCTTGAAAAGTCGCTAAATATAGCGACGAAGTTGCCAGGTGAAAATAGAACAGGGGATCAACACTTTGACTGCCTTCACATACAGGCACGTTCTGCTTTCTTAATTCATATTTTGACAATGTTTTGCTGAACTCTCTAGCACTAATTAAAAATGATATATAGAGCATACCCATTTTTTCATACAAGCCCACTGTATTGCAAGCGCGATGCTAAAAAAAGAGCTCAGAATAGCAGCATTTTGCATTTAAAATGTAAACGGCTGAATTTAGCATACAAGTCTTACAAGTTTTTTTTTCTATTTCCGTTAAATATGCTCAGTCAAGAAGCACAGTCAGTCAACCAGATGCAGGAGCTTGAGCTTTAGCTTCATTTGCATGATGCCCTGTTTTCTAGAGCATAACCATCTCGAACGGAGAAATGGGACGATTTAAAATGCTCTGTATTTAATGACTGAGGTTTGAACTGATTTTGATGGATTGGAATCTCGGCTTCATTGTCAGTTCGTTTTGGTGAAATGGAGAATGCATTAAATACAACGTACATGAGTTTCCGTTCTCGGCTAACATGTGACAGGAAAAGAAATAAATGATAAACAAGAAATAGCCCCAGTTGAACTCGAGTTTCTCTGTTCTTTTCATTTTCATTAACCAGAGATGCAGATGTATGCTGATCCCATTTACTGTTATCCTAAAGTGAATAAGCACAAAATTCAACCTAAACTGATGAGGGACAAAGATCTGATAGAAGTCCTTAGAAAAAAAAAAGGCCTGTTAGCCCAGTATGGGGATTTTCCATGTTCTCCCCATGTCCGCGTGGGTTTCCTCCGGGTTCTTTGGGTTTCAGGTTCATTGAATGCTCTAAAATTGCCCTGTATAGTGTGTGTTTGTGTGAGTAAAATGGATTGGCGCCCTGTCCTGGGTGTATCTGCCCAGCGCATGAGATGTTCTCCCCTGGATGGGCATGGGGAACCTCACCAAGACCCCAGTAGAGGATTAAGCGGAAGCTAATGGATGGATAGCCCAGCATGAAATATTTGGATATAAGAGACATTACAAGGTCTTCAGATAGAGGATAAAACATAAGTGTCCTCCCGGACAGGCCGCCAATCTATTGCAAGGCACACACCTGCACTGACCTTATATAGGAGCACTTTAGAGCAGCCAATTCACCTTGAATCCATGTTTTTGGACCGTGGGAGAAAACCGCAGAAGCCGAAGAAAACCAACGCAAAAGGAACTCAACACTGGGATTTGAACCTGGATCATCAGCACTGAGAGGCGGACATGCTAACCACACACAATTCACACACACAAACACCGACACACTATACCGGGCCATTTTAGAGCATTCAATGGACCTAGAACCCAGAGAACCTGGAGGAAACCCACACGGACAGGGGGAGAACATGTGCCCAGAGCTAGATAACCCAGAGCTGGAGCATAGTACTTGGTGGGACCAGGAATCGAACCAGGGACCATCAAGTCACAAGGCCGGTTCCTTAACCATAAGCGCGTGACTGCCACAATATCATGATTTCAGCCACTAATGCTAATTTATCATCATCATTACAATTTCATCCTGACGATTTGTCAGTAATCACTCTGGAGTCAACACGACAGGTTGTTGTCACCTACAACATAATTACACAATCAGTAATTCCACCACAGACTGTGATTTGCACTCAAACATGATGAACCTCTCCATATTCTGCAAACAGCTTTTGCTTTCCACATGTTGTCTTGTTTCAGATAGAGTAAACATAATTAATTGCCCCGCATCTATTAATTGCGTTATAATGATAAAACATACACTATCACCGGTGCATAATCTGACTTAAAGGTAACGGCTAATGGATTTGTCTGGGCCGCATCAGTCATAGTGTCACTCACAGGGTGCTCTGGCACATTCTCCTTTACAGCGGTTTGAGGGAAAAGCATGAGTCAGCTTATGCAGAACAGCCTGGCATGTGACTGGGTACACACTCACACAGCCGCACACACACACACACACTATACAGGGCAATTGAGAGCATTCAATTTACCTTGAATCCATGTTTTTTTTTTTTTGGAATGCAGGAGGAAACCGGAGAACCCCTGAGAAAACCCACGCAGACACTGGGAGAACATGGAAACTTCACCCACATTGGGATTCAAACTAGGACTTCCCAGCGCTGAGATGCGAATGTGCTAACCGCTAAGCCACCGTGTCGCCCTCTTATTATAGCATTTAAATCGAAAACGTATGTGGTTGATGACTCGCCTAAAGATGGCTGAAACAGGGTCCACAGTGGGATTGTGTTCATTACAAAGTAGAAACGATACGCATTATGTAGTCACGCTACATAAGGGAGGAAACCGGAGAACCCAGAGAAAACCCACATTGACACGGGAAGGACATGGAAACTCCACCCACATTGGGATTCGAATAGAGTTCATCGTTCACTTTAAAAACCGGACTAGATTACATCGACCAGTTTATTAACATTTTTTTTTTACTAAACACATTTATGAATGTGTTTGTAACCATTTTACAAAAGCAACAATCCACTCGGTTTTGTGTATTATTATAAATAAATCACGGAAAAGAGGTGTAACTGTACTCTACTATGCATCGGGCCTAACACCACCTCTTTCCCGTGATTTATTCACAATAATGCCACCATCAAAAATTACAAAATAAAATCCCACTGAGGGGCCCAACAGGGGACCCGATCTGAAAAACGGGCCCTGATTAAATTGGGCACTTCCACTCACCCCACAACCTTCAAATTTGGCAGAGACATATATGATAACCTCATATAGGATACAGTCATAGAGATATTAAAAATTCCAAATAATTCCCAAGGGGGGCCCACCAGGAGACCCAATTCAAAATATGGGCCCTACTCTAGCGATTGGCATGCGGGTAGAGTACAGGGGATGATGCAAGGTGCTTGGTGTATAGTGAGTGCAGTATGGGTAGAGTTGAAGAGGACGACGCGAGGCGCTAGGAGTTCCAAAACAACTGCACCCTGCCTTTTAACTTTCACGTTGTTTTCTTTCTTTTAAATTGAACCAGATGAGCCACAGCAACGCGTGCCGGGTGCAGCTAGTTGTCTATAAATGTAAAATATGTACAAATGTATTAGCAGCAATTTTGTTGAGCCCTAAACAACTGCATCAAACACCTTTGTTATTAAAGACTACAGAAATTTCGAGCCAGGCTTCCTCATCCAACATCAATATCTGACCTTACATATGCTCTTCTAGATCATTGTGCAACATGTTCAACAACTTGCAGAGACGTGCAAACTGTTATAGCTGCAATGGAGGGACAAAATTGGAATGTGATGTCATCAAAGGATCTGTAGGTGTGATGTGTCAGAGTCCCATATAGTGTAGCTGCTAAAAGAACCCTCCTCACCCGATTGCTCATATACCCCCCATGTAACACACTTTTAGATCTGATCCTCCCACCACAATACAACAGCTGCTCTATTCAAGCTCCGTCATTGCGATGCTGACCACATCTGTTCACCAACCCAAAGATAAAAGGAACATTAAACAAACAGGGAGGGGCTGCATTCTGGTATCTGTTTCCACTTTATGAACATATTATGAAGGGGGATGCAGTGACGTGGTTGTTGTGACATCTGCCTCTCAGTGCTGGGGATCCAAGTTTGAATCTAAAACTGGGTGGAGTTTCTTTGTTCTCCTCGTGTCCACGTAGGTTTTTTTACACCAGGATCTAAAATGCCCATTTATGGGGTTGTGTGAGTGAGTGTGTGCCCAGCGATGAATAGGTGTCCTGTCGTGGGTGTATTTGTATTTATAGTGCTTGAAACGTGATTGGGCTGCGGGTAGAGTGGTGGGCTTGACGCAGGGCGTTTGGCGCGTGTCATCTCAATATCACACACTGGTATAGTGAAAGGGATAACGCGGGGTGTTTGGCGTGTGTCATCTCAATAGCAATTGGCACACTGGAATAGTGAAGGGGATGATGTGGGGCGTTTGGCGCATGTCATCTCAATAGAAATTGGCACACGGGTATAGTGGAGGGGATGACGCGTGGAGTTTGGCATGTGTTATCTCCATAGCAACTGGAGAAAGTTATCTAATCAAATAAGCAAATCACTGAGTGACTTTAATGAAACGTGGGGTAAAAATGCTCGCCACCCGGACGTAGAACAGGTAAGACAGCTAATGTATATATTCTCGACTTAAAGATCCAGACCACACATCAACCATATTCCTTTTAACATTCAAGTCCTCTACATTGCAAAAAACGCTGCAAAGCTAAAACACTGAACTCGGTTGCATGTCTCGGCTGATCAGGGAGACTGTTGTGTAAATTAATTAGCAGAACTTCACTGCATTTTGTAATGATTATGACTCAGGAGGTGTTCCGCACCACAATCTGCAATGACTTTGCATGGAGATTACAGTAATTTAAACGCAGGGCCAGAGTGTAAATAAGCACTTACATAAGCAAACAATTTCCCTCTGCCTCGCCTGCACCATCATCCATAATTTCCGGCGTCTCTGTGCATGAAAAAGCCCAACACCGAGTCAGAAACATCCTCGTGTAGGTTAAAGTGTCTAAAAATACCATCCTTGCCGTGAACAACATGCTATGCAGTATGTAATATACATGTATCAGAACCCCTCTAAAGACATAGTGTGGAATGAGACACAAATACCTATGAAAACCACAAAATAAATGTGTATTTTGTTTAGTTTTTGTCCTTGTTTTACCATAATGTCGTGTTTTGGTGCCTCAAAATATTCATTGAATATCTGAAGAAATTCTTCTCATCTCATTATCTTAAAATTAATCCTCTACTAGCGTTGTGGGGGTGGGGTCCCCTTGCCAGATTGGGTGGGAGTAGGGTTCCTAAGTCATGCCTGGATGGGTGAGGGGTGGGGTCCACATACCCTTCCCCATACCCAGATGAGTGGGGTGGTGTCCCCATGCCCTAGTGGGTGGGGTGGGGTTCCCAGGCCTGGTAGAGTTTGGCCCCCTTTTCCATGACGAGGTAAGTTGGATGGGGTCCCCTTGCCAGATTGGGTGGGAGTTGGGTTACTATGTCTTTCCCAATGCCTGGATGGGTGGGGGTGGGGTCCACATGCCCATCCCCATACCCAGGTGAGTGGAGTGATGCCCCCATGCCCTAGTGGGTGGGGTGGGGTTCCCATGCCTGGTGGGGTTTGGCCCTTTTTCCTATGATGAGGTGAGTGGGATGGGGTCCCCATGCCCTGGTGGGTGGGGTGGGGTTCCCCGGCAGTCATACCGGGGTGTGTTGTCAGTGTGGGTAGGTTGGTTTGCCATGGTGGTTTGCCAGGGTGAATGGGATGGTTTTCGCATGCCAGGGTGGGTTCTCCATGCCGGGGTGGGTGGCAAAACCCACACAGATATGGGGAGAACATGGAACCGAGATCGAGAATCAAACATGGATCCATAGCGCCGGGAGGTTAACCACTAAAGCCACCGTGCCGCCACTAACCTAGTCTTTCCATTTTATCATTTTCACATCTCACATAGATGCACTCTGTAGTTCCAGTTACAGCCTGTAGTCCAGCTGCTTCTCTGCATACAGTTTTTACAACATTTAGCAGACGCTTTTATCTAAAGTGACTTACAAATATCCCTTGGTTAGTGCACAGGGTCAATACAACACCCCTGGAGCAATTAGGGTAAAGGGTCTTGCTCAAAGACCCACATTGGTAACTTTGATACCACAACCTTTGGATTGACAGCCCAACACCCTAACTACCGAGCTACCACCCCCGTGTGTTAGTACAGCTTTGCGGTTTATCCGCATTAAGGTCAGTTATACCTTTTAACCACATTTCAAATACTATAATAATGTAATGGAGCCAAATTCAGGTCTGCAGTGCTTTAAAACGTGAGGTTTCAGAGGATGTGGTGGATAAGGGTCCCAGCCATAAATCTACTAGACATATTTTTTATGTTGATCGCCCAGACAAACTATTTTTCTATGCCAAGTAAACGTATAGCCTTTTAATGCTCTGCTAACCTCAACAAAATAAACTCACCTTGGTTCTTTACTTGTGAATGTTGGTGAATTGTGCTGTAGCTGAAAAGATTTCAAAGTTTATCTAAAGATCGCTGATTCGGATTCTTATAATGCCACAGTCTGTGGGCTGTGCTCTGAAGGAGGTGGCTCTATGTGTCAATCAAAGCAGCAATGCTTAGCAAAGGCGTTTGAGAGCTCATTTATACAAAAAAAAACAAGCGCACCTTCCTCAGAGTGTTACACCACCCCCAGATATAGCATGAGCAGCAATGTGTAAAAGAAGCAACTGCCTGGGGTCACATGACTTGGGGGAAGCACAAAATACCCCTCATCGTCCCTAGGGGCAGTTGATGTAACAGAGGCGGGATATGTTTGGCTAGAAAAACAGGGAACAAAAAAACAGAACCAAATAAGTTCTCAAGCTTAGTGGTTAGCCGTTAGCATGTTCGCCTTTCCATGCTGGGAATCGAATCCAGATTTGGGTGGAGTTTCCATGTTCACCGTGACTGTGTGGGTTTTCTCCCACAGTTCAAAAACATGGATTCAAGGTGAATTTGCTACTCTAAACTGTGCCCAACGATGTATTGGCACCCTGTCCTGGGTGTATCGGCCCAGTGCCCAAAACGTACTACCCTGGATGGGCATGAGGAACCTCCCCACGACCCCAATTCCTAGTATAGGATTGCGCATAAGATAAGGATAATGAGATGAGATACTGTCTGCATTGAAAACTAAACCCCTCATATAGAAGATATACATTCCGTAGCCAAATATATGTAGACACATGAATCTTTCCCTAGAAATGCCAAAGCCATCACTGACTCATCACTAAATCTACAACTCCCTGAGTACCAACAAAGCTTAAATTCCCCATCATGTACTTTGAACCCAGTGTCAAATAGGGGTCTTCCCAGGTACATACAAATCTAAAACATGGCTCCTTCATTTCCTATTCATTCATTCATTATCTTCCGCTTATTCCTTTATGAGGAGTTCCTGATGCCCATCCAGGGAAGAATGTCCCGGGCGCTGGGCAGATTCACCCAGAACAGGGAGCCAATCCATCGCTGGGTACACACTCACTCACACATCCACGCACTATACAGGGCAATTTAGAGCATTCAATTTACCTTCATGTTTTTGGACTGTGGGAGGAAACAGGAGAACCCGGAGGAAACCCACACAGACATGGGGAGGACATGGAAACTCCACCCAGATGGGATTGGAACAGAGAATCCCCAGCGCTGAGAGGCGAATGTGTGCTAACCACTAAGCCACCGTGACGCCCTCTCCATCATGTCTGTTTATTTCTTTTCTAAATTTGATGGTTTGTTGTAATATGGCCATGGAACGCAAGACCTCGTATGGTTTGGGGTTTTCACGAGTATGTGACTCTGTTATTCCTTATGTTCTTGGGAAAAGAACTCACACAAGATCTGTTCCGAATATTGATTTTATATTTTTAATTGCCACAAATCTCAACTCTATAATAACATCCATCCGTTCGATATCTTCCCCATGCCCATCCAGGGGAGAACATCTCAGGCGCTGGGCAGATACACCAAAGAGAGGGTGCCAATCTATCGCTGGGCACTCACTCACCCATCCACACACCATACGGGGCAATTTAGAGCATTTAATTTACCAGGAACCCATGTTTTTGAACTGTGGGAGGAAACCAACGTGGACACGGGGAGGACATGGAAGCTCCACCCAGATAGGATTGGAACAGAGAATCCTCAGCGCTGGGAGGCGAACGTGCTAACCACTAAGCCATCGTGCAGCCCTCTATAATAATATGTATATTTTAAATATATAAACTACGTAG
This sequence comes from Xyliphius kryptos, assembly GCA_025769995.1. Taxonomy (NCBI): domain Eukaryota; kingdom Metazoa; phylum Chordata; class Actinopteri; order Siluriformes; family Aspredinidae; genus Xyliphius; species Xyliphius kryptos. Next base: position 9,383 of record JAOUQT010064940.1, read on the forward strand.
CCATCACTCATTTAAAAACAATTGCGTTTTAAAATAGGGTACAGGCTGTTCCAAAAAAAATGGCTGAGGCAGGTTACCCCACTACCTTCCAGTTTGAGTCCCCGATGTAAGAAAGACAAATTTGACAGGTTTTTAATAAGGTTGGTTCTCAAACCCCTGGGCCCATATAAGTTGTTTCATAGTAGAAAGATTACTAATAACTTATATTATTTTTTCCCCACATTCCTTTGCCATGTTAATTTTACAATGTGAAGTGTAATGTATCATTAAATGAATCACTATTAATGTAAATACAAATTAATAAAAAAATGGTCCATTTTGAGCCAAGTTTAATATACAGTTACGATTCCATGCCCTCACTTCAGGGGAAATGCCATCATGCCACTTGCGTCTCACAAAAGCTATATTTTACTGTGTTCAAATATCCTGGCGAGGAAAAAAGCAAGATCAATATCATCCTAGCCATAAAAGCATCCTGCAGAAAGACGATTTACAGTTATTACACTAGCTGAGCACCGAGTAACAAACTTTGTCAATACGTTTCCACAGAACTCAAAGAAAGATGGCTACCCGCACCACGGCATCTTTAGCTGCCATGAAAGATGTTTACAGCTTCTTGTAGCTGGATGAACAAGACAGACGAGATGATTATCTGCCAGCGGCCTGTTAGCTGGCTTAATGGCCGCAACAAAGGAAATAACAAACACTAAGCTTTTCAATTTTTCCACCAACTATCCAATTCATTTCCGGTTGTTGTGAAGTAGCCATTGTCTTGTAAACTTCTGCTCGTCTCAGAGCAGTTCCACGTGATACTGAATTGTTCGTGTAGCACTTGTAATAATAGGGTGACTGTAGGTGAAAATGCCTTTTTGATATCCTTTATTGTTCACAGCCTCAGAATAGAGAATGGTTTTGGTCTGAATTGTAATAATGGTCACAGTGACAATTGAGTACTTAAAACCATAACCTTTGGTTTCATTAAGGCCATTAACGGCCAGAAAATGATGCACTTTTTCTAGTGCGTCATGCATTACTATCTACCAT
>JAOUQT010064950.1:0-10426 GCA_025769995.1 Xyliphius kryptos
AGAAACCAGTTCGAATAATTAATAAAAACATACAGTCATCCATTATTTCCGCTTATTCCTCTATGAGGGTCGTGGGTGGGGTTCCCCATGCCCATCCAGGGGAGAACATCTCGGGTGATGGGCAGACACACACCCGAGATGGACAGGGCGCCAATCTATCGCTGGGCACACACACACACTCATATAAACACACACTATATTCAATTCAATGCATTCAATTTACCTGGAATCCATGTTTTTGGACTGTGGGAGGAAACCGGAGCCTGAGCCATGGTGCCATCAAGCAAGTACTTTTTTGCAATCCCACAACCATTGAATTTATTGAACTACTACAAATAGTTTTTGTATGCACCACTAGGGTAGTCAAGCCTATAAAAAAGCATTTTTATTCAGAATTTGAATGTTAATGTTTGAATCACCTTTAGACTAGTATTTCTTCCCTGTCAGCATTGAGACAACTATAAAAAAACAATGAATTACAGCTTTGGTTCAATAAGCCGTTTTTGCAGCGTATTCATAGACAAGCAGTTAAAATCACTAAACCATTCATTTTCTTCTTTTCGTCCATGAAATTCACTGTTATGTGTAGAACAATACTTATGCTTGTAGAATTAGGGACAACTGTCCTAAAAGTAATCCTTTTTTTTCTCGAATAATTGCCTTTACTGTGCTATTCCAAAAGACAAAGTCAAAAAGTCACTGGCTTACTTTTGTGACACAGAGCCTTCCTTTTTGCCTTGTGTAAGTTCCCTTCCCAATTACAGTAATGTAATGTGTATAAACAGGCCCAGCCATTCCACAACTTTGAAACCAAATCCAGTCACCATAATCCATTAAAAGCACTTAGAAAATTGATGTTAGCGCCTCTGCAACTCTTACAAGAGGACAGAAGGTCAAGTCTCCTACCTTTAATTGGATAATCAGTATGTGATCTGTGTTTAGGAGTTTGGATTATGTAAACCTGACTTTGCACCTGCTAACCCAGAATAGGTTCATAGGCTGACCCTATCGACTTCAATGTGCCTAAGTGGCCAGGCTTCTCAAAGTCTGCAAAGCGAGACTGTAGGTCTGTATGAAAATCAGCCAAACCTTAATTATAATTTAGTGTTTGTTCTTGGGTGAAATATCAATGATGTAGTCATTGGAAATGGCAACAGGTTTTACACTACAGCTTGTTTCATTACATAGCAGATTGGCTTAGTGCTGTATTTTATTTGTAATAAATACAAATGCTAAATTTGGTAGGTTGCCAGGCGGTGCTGACAAAATTAAACATTTAAATAATCTGCTTATCAATATAGGCCTTTGGTAGTTTGTTTGGCCAGTGAGTCTAATTCGAAGGAATATCAGTATTTCAAGTGGGCAAGGAAGGTTCATGATCCCCACAGCTTTTAAGAGCATCAGCAAGTGTGAAAAGAGATGATTGCTGTTTAACGGTCTCATTGTGTCTCAGCACTGGCTTAGTTGTGCTTGAGTGCATCCGAACGAGAGCGTGCGGGGGTTGGGGGCGGGGTTGGGCTGGAGGGGGACATCAAGAGAGCAAGAGAAGATAGAAAAGGCCTACATTTGCTGGAGGGTAGACAACTGTGTTTTAGCACTTTACACTGGTGAGGGTTTGTTCATGAAAGTGAATGTGTTCGAGAAGACAGCAAGCATTTTACAACATCCTGAGACATTATTTAATTCAATGAGAACGGCCAAAGTGAGCAGACTGTCAGAATTGGATTGGTTTAGGATTTAAAATTCTCGAATTAAAATACGATAATGGTAACTTATATATTATTATTATTATTATTATTATTATTATTATTATTATTATTATTATATATTTTTAAATCTCAAATGAGTTTAGAACTAAATATTGTTATATTTTGTATGTTTGCAGAAAATATGGGTAACACTTTTTCTGGTATTCATAATGCGGCGGCACGGTGGCTTAGTGGTTAGCACGTTTGCCTCTTAGCGCTGGGGATTCTCGCTTTGAATCCCGATCTAGGTGGAGTTTCTATGTTCTCCTCGTGTCTGTGTGGGTTTTTTCTGGGTTCTCCGGTTTCCTCCCACTTTCTAAAAACTTGGATTTCAGGTAAATTGGATGCTCTAATTTGCCCTGTATAATGTGTGTTTGTGTAAGTGTGTGTGTCCAGCAATGGATTTGCGCCCTGTCCTGGGTGTATCTGCTTGGCGCACGAGATGTTCTACCCATGATGGGCATGGGGAACCCCACCGCGACCCTAGTAGAGAATTAAGCGGAAGATAATGGATGGATGTTATTTATAATTTATAATGCTTTATAACAGTTGTCATAAGCCTCTGTTAAAGTTCATAGATGTTTATAAGCCCAGTCATAATGTGTAATAACAATGACTCATCCTCCTTGAGTGGCCGGGCAGCATCAGTGTAGGACAGCCATGTATAGATTGTGTATAGATCAGTTCATGTGGGTCCATGTTAAACAATAGTAAAAAATTAAGTAAACTATATGAGTCCATCCTCCACGACTGCAACGCTGGCAGTCCAACAGAAGTCCATGTTCCTTTCCATAACCGTCGTATCCGCAGTGCTCCGGCAGTGCCATAGACGAGGAGACAGGTACTCCTCAAGACACCACCTCAGAAAAACAGAGAAGAAACACAGTTAGAGCTAATAAAGCACCATGATTATGTAATAAATGCAGAATGATTGACACAGTGCAGCATGGGACTCCAGCATAACTGTCTAGAGCAGCAGAACTAAAAGGGGCAGATACTGCAGAGTCTACTAAGTCGAGAGGGTCCCCCGGAATAGAATTATTTTAGTGCCACGCCCTCTACTAATTAGGATCAGGGTGAGGAGATGAAATGCCAGCAGAGACTATCCCAGATTTCCAACCTAACCCAACACAGCCAAACCTGAGATCTACACCTTTTATCTACAGGAAATGAATTGAACGCAAATCTTCTGCTTAATCCTCTACTAAAGTCACCGGGGGGCTCCTGTGCCCAACCATGGGAGAATGTTTCAGGTGTTGGGCAGAACAGAGGACATGGCACCAATCCATTACTGGGCACATTCAGTCTCACAAACACAACCATACACAATATAAGGGGGGATTTAGAGCAGCCAGTTTGTCTTAAATACATGTTTTTGGACTTTGCGAGAAAACCAGAGAACCTGGAGCGTGGACATGGGAAGAACATGGAAACTCCACCCAGATTGGGATTTGAACATGGATCATTAGCGTTGAGAGGTCGGACATGCTAACCTTTCAATCCATTTGTTTTATTTCTAAAAAATAACACGGTCAAACTTTTAAACAATGGGCCAGTAACTATGCAAGCTTTACATTTTTTTTAATTCTTACATTTTTTTTCTTGTTCCTAAAAGCTTAAAAAGTTTTCAGGAGAGGCAGCAAACTTTTTGCCATGTACTCTGCTGAAGTCATATACTGCTTTGTCTATAATGTGTGCCAGTGCATGCTCACGGATTTTTCATGTTAATTGCAACTAATCTCAAAGGAAACTGAACCAGGAGATTTGGGGGTCGATGGAAGTTAGCAGAAGGGCGAAAAGCCAAGCAAAGAGGCAAAAGTGGGAACCCTTCTCCCCCTTCTTGCATGCACTGGGGCCTCTCAGATTTATGGTGCAGCTAGAAGTGTCCGGCTCAATGGTGGCTCATCCATCGTGGGGTGCCATTGTAATCCCCACTACTCCTTTCGAGAGAGAAGTGGACAGGTTACACACGGTGCTTTGGACTTTCCCTCTAATGGGGTCCCCTGACACATAAGATGTCATCAGCTTAGAAATGGATAGGTCCTCAACCACCAGGAGACTCACCAATGTTCTGGCCAAAAACACACTGCTTTACACTTCAGCTTAATTTTAAAATTGTGAGAAGCTATTGACATTTTTGGTCATTTGAAATGATTATACTGAATGCTTTTTTAAATAAGTGTGCGTTTACATTAAATGAAAAATGACACACACTTGCTCCTTTTTTCTGCCATATAATTGACACAATTAATCAAATGCAAATCTCATTAAGGTAAAATTGGGAGACTAGAAAGTCAGACCTTGAACAGACATGTGCCCTTTCCTTCCACTTTGTTTTTAAACTTAACTTTCCTGCCATTGATAGGATAAGAAACTGCAACTATATTCAGTATATACTACAGTTATATAACAATAACTTAATTTCAATGCCAGATGTTCTAAATTTCCAGTTATGTTATTAGGCTTCTTGCACAGATAAAGTATATCTACAGTTGCAAGAACAATTTGTGCATAAATTGGTCATTAAATGTGTTCTGATCTTCATCTAAATCACAACAATTGACAAACCCAGTCTGCCTGAACTGATACCACCTAAAAATAGATGGTTTACATGGTTTTATTGTAAATATTCATAGTGCAGGGTGGAAAAACTATGTAAACCCCCAGGGTAGTGACTTTTTTAAGAGCTTTTTGAAGCCAGGAGTAAGCGAACCCGGAGTCCAATCAATGTGATGAGATTGTATGTGTTGGTTAAAGCTGCCCTGATCTATAAAAAACACACATAAGTTTTGAGTTTGCTGTTTTTAGGAAGCATTGCTTGATGTGAATCATGTCTCACACAAAAGAGCTATCAGAAGACTTACTACTTAATTGTTGACTTGCATGAAGGTGGAAAGGGTTCCAAAAGTATCTTTAAAATCCGTAATGTTCATGTCTCAAGGGTAAGACAAATAGTCTACAAATGGAGAAAGTTCATGTGTGGTGTGCTAACTTACATTTGGTTCCATATTTGGGGGTTTCACAATCCATAATTTGGGGTTAGGTGCCTTACCCAAGTGCACTTCAGCCATAATACATTTGGTCATTTAGCAGATGCCTTTTTCCAAGGCGACTTACAAATATCCCAACTTGGTTGGGGTCAGAACACAGATATAAAGGTAGATGGAGCCTCCCTGGCGCAATGAGGGTCTTGCTCCAGAACCCACATTGGTAACTTCATTGGACCAAGTATTGTCATACTTGTTGGGACCAGGAATTGAACCAGGAACTTTCAAGTTGGTTCCCTTACCCACAAACCTACAACTGCCCCAAGATTAGAACACCACCCCATGTGTGATCAAAATTTATGAACACTGTCCAAATAGGCGTGCGAGCAATCCACCAAAATGGCTGCTCCATGTGGCCCCATGACCCTAAAAAATGGGCCCGCGCAAACACCACAATATGTTGGGACTTAGAACTAATAATATTGCAATCTTGCTGGATGGACTCACTAGACGTATTTAGTTTTTTCCAATTGTTGAATACAGACACCTGATCCCTAAACAGTATGGACTTGTCTGTCCTAAACTGTTGATGCTGCCCAGCTGCTCAAGGAGGATGAGTCCCCCACTGAGCCTTGGTCCTCTCAAGTTGTCTTCCTTACAAAACAACATATCAGGGAGTTTTCGTCTGCCTCTGTCGCCTCGGCTTGCTTTTTGGGGGTTAGGCTCATAAAGCTGCCATGTGACAAAATACTGTTGTAAGCCGAACTTGAACTTACTTGAATTATTGTGGGTGACATCTCTTGGCACTTTGCAGACAGTTAGGCCATTCTGTTGCTCTGGATTGTCAAATTTCACTTCAATTTACATAAAAATCCCTACTGGCTATTTTATGTGCTGTGAGTGCAGCATCTTTTAATTTTAGAATGCCAGGTGGTCCCTTAAAAACAGAGCAATTATCAATAAAGGCAGTGATGTTTTTTTGAGCACCACCTAGACATCCAGTAATTTAGTGGCCATAACCTGCTGTAGATTTCACTGCCATGCTTGATTATTAGGGAACCAGAGCACAGGACTGCATTGCGTATCATCCGAACAAATTCTTATCCATAATCTCTGACTGTTTAAGACAAACATAATTAGTTCTGATATGAACATTTATTCATTCATTCATTATCTTCCGCTTATTCCTTTATGAGGGTCGCGGGGGGGTTACCCATGCCCATCCAGGGGAGAATGTCTCGAGCGTTGGGCAGACACACCCAGGACAGGGCGCCAATCCATCGCTGGGTACACACTCACTCACACATACATACACACACTATACAGGGCAATTTAGAGCATTCAATTTACCTCCATGTTTTTGAAATGTGGGAGGAAACCGGAGAACCTGGAGGAAACCCACGCAGACACGGGGAGAACATGCAAACTCCACCCAGATAGGGATTCGAACCGAGAATCCCCATCACTGAGAGGAGAATGTGCTAACCACTAAGCCACCGTGCCCCCATATATATATATAACACACACACTAGCCATAAAAAGCACTTATAATCTCATATAAAAATAATAAATATGGGTTGCCACCATAATTTTGCAGCTACAAAACTAAAATATTTCAAACCGTACTTTAAAATAAGCTACATCTCACACTGAGCTCCACATTCCGAAAAGTACAGTATATCAGGTTATTGTCTAAACTCAGTTTTTTTTTTTCTTCCCGGTTATTTGTTTGCTCTTTCTCTTGAATTTATACGTTTATACGTTTTAAAAACCATAAGACCCTCAGAACCCTGAGTCACAATCCCTTAACCTACGCTGTGAAAGATTATGTGTACAATTTCTCTCTCACTCCTGACTCTCATAACATCCAAAGGCATTTACATAGAAATGGACAATCCACACATATTGAAAATACAAAGACTATTCGATTCCTCAGACTTTCGGTTCTCGCCGCTGTTACTGTGCAAGGCTGCTGTATTTTCATAGTGCAGGCTCATTTTCCAGAACGGGTCAGCAAATCCTGAGAGCAGGATGAGATCGTCATCGAAAACCACAGGGTGTTCTGAAGGCATGTGGGCGAGCTTGTCTCACTTACACAAACCTGTTTAAAATCCTCTACACTCGCGCTGAATTAACTTACTGAATGAAAAAACCACGAGCCATTTGGCTTTTCCAAAATGTAAATAAAGAAATGGCGCTTTATGACCGGCACTGAAATACAAGCTGTTCCCAGAGTTAACCAGGGTGAAGATCCGACCTTTTATTTGCAGGTTCGGAACTTAAGACATACATGATGGATCTATAGCAATCTGTTACGTTTACTTAAAATCAATATGTTTTCTACATCTACCTTCAACCTGCCAGAAATCTATTACATAACAGCAGGAAGAGTTCAATAGTCCGTTTACTGCGAGCACTTACGGCGAAAAACAGCTGTATATTTGCAAATAAATGGCACGTAAAAAAAAGGAAAGTTCTGTAGTTTTTCTTGAATCCAGGAAATGTAAACAGTTTATATCATGATTCTACTTGGGTTTCTGTCTGTAGTTCTGCAAATAGCTTTGCACATGGGGTGAAAAATACCCTAAATTTGACTTTCAATCTGCTAGCTCCTAAGTTCACCCCATCTTACACACATACGGTAAGGAGTCATGGAGTTTTCAGGTCCTGTGGTGCATGATGGGGCAGTCGTAGGCTTGTGGTTAAGGAACCAGCCTTGCGACCTGAAGGTCCTTGGTTCCCGCCAAGTACTATGGCTGAAGTGCCCTGAAGTGTGCTCCCCATGTGCTCACTTTATTCAAATGCTTCACTATAGATCAAATGTACACCTCCCGATGCCACTAGAAACCCATAGGTATTCTATAGGACTCCTCACACCCTGGACATTGTCTTTTCCAACAACTACCATCAGGTAGAAGATGCAGGGCAATGAAAACCAGGACGAAGCACCTTAAACAGTTCTTATCCCAAAGCCATCATGGCCTTATGCTCAAATTAATACTGCTGCAATTAACTTTCAGTACATGAAATAAGTGCAATTTTGTATATAGTCAACTTCTGTATATATAGATGTTGGACAATGAAACTGAAACACCTGGTTTTAGACCCCAAGCATTGATTAGATTGGTGTAGGATCTCCTTTTGTGGCCAATACAGAGTCCATTCGTCTTGGGAATGACATCTAAAAGTCCTGCACAGTGGTCAGCGGGATTATAAGCCGTACTTCTTGCAGGATAGTGACCAGGTCACTACGTGATGCTGGTGGAGGACGTTTCCTGACTCGCTCCTCCAAAACCCCCCAAAGTGGCTGAATAATATTTAGATCTGGTGAGTGTGCAGGTCATGGGAGATGTTCAACTTCAATGTTCATCAAAGCAATCTTTTGAACTCTGCACCATAATGTTGTGTGCATTGTGGTATTTGGAGTAAAACTGTGCTCTTATCCTGCTAACTGAATCTTCACACTCTGCTCTGACTGCTGCAATGTGACATTAATGAAAATTGACCACCAGGCTGCTCCAATTTAGCCATGAAACCCCCCCTCACTTAAATGACCGGGGTTTTGGTTTCATTGTCCAACCCCTGTACCTTCAGATTGGCCAGCAATCTGAAGGTTTTGGGTTCAAACCCCAGATCCACTTAAGTTACCAATGTGGGTCCTTGATCAAGGTCTTTAACCTTCGTTGCTGCAGGGTTGCTGTATCATGGCAACACTGTGTTCTGACTCCAACCATCAAATTGCGATAATTGTAAGTCGCTTTGGATAAGATCAAGCTCTCTTAATATGTACGCTTTAATTTTAATGTCTCCAGGATGGGTTCCAATAATAATGAAGGGTAATACATGCGAAATAAACTTCCTGTTATCAAATAATCTTTTATGCTGTTATTGGGTTTTCCACCTGCTGACCCCAAATCTACTGTGCTGTCAATAAATAATTGTGAGTAGAACAATTTTCTGTTATCCGTACTATTTAAATTTACTATTACTACGTTACCTTTAAATTAAAGCAAAATGTTTTAAGTTTTCTCAACGATGAACTACAGACTAGCAAGTCAAATTGCTCTGGTTCTAATTACTGGAAACTTCGGCATTCAGCTGCCTCCCAAAACTCAATATGTTGATGTTCTGGGGACTCGCTCATTACTGGAGAGCGATCAACCTGCTCCTTTAAATAATTAACAATTACCAACCAGCTCCAGGACAGACGTTGTGTGTAAAAGCAATTCTTAGGAGGGATATTTAGAGGAGCAAAGGCCATTTAAACGGCGATAAAACACTAGAACACCAAGTGTCGTAAACAGAACAGATGCACTTTGAGGGCAATCAGACTTGGCTTTTGGGAATAAAGGTCAGAATGGAGCTGATTACAGATCACATGATGGGGTTGGGGTGGCTTAGTGGTTAGGGGGTTGGGCTTGCAATCTCAGGGTTGTGGGTTTAAATCCCAGGTCCATTGGAGTTGCCAATGTGAGTTCTCGATCAAGGCCCTTAACACCTTCACACGCTCCAGGGATTCTGTATGTAACCTTGTGTTCTGACCCCAAGTATAAAAAAGTGGGATACGTGTAAGTCACCTTTAAATAAAAGCGTATGGCAAATGACCAAATGTAATGGTGTAAAGGCAAGGGGATTACAAATTTTATTTTATTTTATTTAAGTTTCAAACCTACTATACTTCACTCTACTGACGTAAACAGCCAGTGGTGGTCCACTGGCTAAAGTTGAGCTGTTGAGAAGCATCCGTGGGCCCCCTTTTTATGGTACGTTCCATAATTCTAGCATGTTGGACCATATATATTTTTTTTAGGTCAATAAATTGATGACACTGATTGGCTGGTAAAATATTTCCTCAGCAGGTGGCACTTTAGATCTATAATAATACAAATTGGGAAAATATGGGCCGTTTCAGGCCTAGTGGAAAACCAATGGCGAGCTAGAAGCAAATCTGAACTATATGTGTGTGTGTGTGTGTGTGTGTGTGTGTGTGTGTGTGTGTGTGTGTGTGTGTGTGTGTGTGTGTGGCATAACTCCAAGGATGAGCAAACAGAAAAACTCCCCATGTCCACAAAAGAAGAATACCTGTACTGCGCTACGGTAGTGAATTTACAACGTGAAGTTGAAACGCAATTGTTTTTTGATACATAATCCCTGGAGTAACGAGGGTTAAGGGCCTTGCTTATAGACGCACAGTGGGAACTTCAGTGGATCTGGGATTTGAACCCACAACCTTAAGATCGCCCAACACATTCATAAATGGACCCTGTGTTCTGATCCCAACAAAGTTGGGATATTTGTAAGCCGCTTTGGATAAAAGCGTCCGCTAAATAACTAAAATGTAAATGTAATGGATCTGGCAAAGACTGAGCTGCTTATAATCCCAGCTAAACCCACAATTCATCAGGACCTGACCCTCCAAATTATTGGCTCCGCAATCTCACCAACTGACTCTGTCCGTGATCTTGGTTTCTTTATTGAGAATCGTCTTAAACTTTTATATCAAGTCATGAAACCTGGCCGTTCCTGCAGCTTCATTCGGTAGAACATCAGGAACATCAGATGTTTCCTAACAGAACAATCAGACCTCTACAACTGGTCCAAAACTCCGCAGCCTGACTCGTGTTCAACCAGCCAAAGTGAACTCATGTCACTCCATTACTCTTCTCTCTCTCCATTGGCTTCCTGTAGCTG
>JAOUQT010064958.1:0-10426 GCA_025769995.1 Xyliphius kryptos
TCTCCGGTTTCCTCCCACATTCCAAAAACATGAAGGTAAACTGAATGCTCTAAATTGCCCTGTATAGTGTGTGTAAGAGTGTGTACCTGTGTGTGTGTGTGCGCCCAGCGATGGATTGGCGCCCTGTCCTGGGTGTATCTGCCCATTTATTAACCTCTATAAGGGTCACACAGAGTTTCCTATGCCCAACCAGGGGTGAGCATTTTGAGCACTGTGCAGACAAACCCAGGACAGGGAGCCATTCTATCGCTGGGCTCAATGACACACACACAATATGGTGGCAATTTAGAGCTCACAATTTACCTTGAATCCATGTTTTTGGACTGTAGGAGGAAACCGGAAAGCCTGCCACCATTCACCCACAGTATTGGTACCTTAACCTAAAATTATTATAATATACTGTTTTATATATTTAAAATCCAGTCCAAATTACGTGATTTTACTGTAAAAAATATATTTATCATTAATATTTATCTATTTACAAAAACATATAATCAAGCCACACTGCATGTTCACGTACCTGTATCAAAGGCAAAACTACATGAGGTCATTTCTAATAATAATTTTTGCATCACACATCGCTTTAGTCCAGTCTTGGGAATGTCTGCAATACTATTGGATTGTGGGTTCCCAAATGAACCAATTTGATTTCCATGTAAGTTAATATAAAGTCACCTGATATACCACAGATGCTGAATACGGCTCCCTGTTTTTTGAAGATGTCTGAAGCTGTAAACATCTCTTTACTAGAAGAAATGAAAGAACTTTGTTTTCCAGATTCAAACATCTCATGCGCTAAACATTCTTATCATGCTGTGGTGCAAACTGTTTTATATTTGCTGCTGGTGTTTGCAATGAGCATTACAATCCTGGGAAACTCTGTGGTTATTATTTCTATTGCTCATTTCAAACAGCTTCACACTCCTACAAACATTTTGGTAATGTCTCTGGCACTGGTAGATCTGCTGTTGGGACTGACAGTAATGCCGTTCAGCATGGTCCGTTCTGTAGGAGGCTGCTGGTACTATGGGGAAAGTTTGTGTTTTCTGCATTCGTCCTTTGACATGTTTCTTACTACTGCTTCCATCTTTCATGTCATTTTTATTGCAGTAGATCGTTATGAAGCTGTGTGCCACCCGCTGCAGTACCCTACCAGAGTTACCATAACTGTTGCCTGGGTAATGGTGGGTCTAAGTTGGGCTGCAGCTGCCGTTTATTCGTATTCTCTCCTGTGTTCCAAAGCAAATGTGGACAGATTAGAACACTACATAGCATCCATTTATTGTCTTGGATACTGTAGTCTTGTTTTTAACGCCCTCTGGGCAGTCCTGGATGCATTCATATGCTTTTTTTTTCCCTGTTCTGTTATGGTTTGCCTGTATGCACAGATATTTTTTATTTCTAAAAAACACACAAGGAAAATAGACGGTTCAAGGCAGGTCCGGAATGATGCAGCTTTAAGTAAGTTTTCACAGAGGGTAAAACATGAAAACAAAGCAGCAAGGACACTCGGGATTGTTGTAGGAGCATTTAATTTGTGCTGGATGCCTTTCTTTATTAACTCACTACTTGACCCATATATTAACTTTGCTACACCACCAGTTCTTTTTGAAGTTTTTCTCTGGCTGGGTTATATCAATTCCACATTAAATCCAATTATATATGGACTATTTTATCCATGGTTCAGAAAAACACTCAATCTTATTGTAACACTAGAAATATTTGCTCCTAATTCATCAGATGTTAAAGTGTATGTTCATTGATGTCAGGTGTTACTTCTCTGTGAAAAAAGTCAAATCAGTTTGATCTGAATTTTTTCTCCTAATCTAAAAGCTTTCAATCCATCAGAAGACCTTGTCTTAGACTTAGTTAGCCAAGTCACAGATTGTCACAGCAGTCATTGTGGTTTGCCTTGTACATTTCTACAATGTAATGACAGTATATTAATTTTTCCAGCAAGCTGCGCGTCTAGTCTGTATGTTCCTGGTCTTCACACTATTAATCAGTATATGTCAGAATTTTAGTGCTTGCATTAATAAAGCCTATCCAGACTATAACGTTATAAAAAAAAAATCTTGAAAAATAAATAAAAACACTAAAATAATGAGCATGGGATTTGTTTTGTTTTTTCTTTGCTCCTATTAATTAATTACTCACCTTTTTATGTTGCAAAAATAATATTTGAAAATATTTTTTTGTTAAAGATTGTATTAGATTTGCACTGTTTAGAGATAATCAGATGTCATGAAGTCTTTCCGACAACAAAACAACACAAATATATATTTTGTAGGTTTTTTCTTTGATCTCTAAATAGTTTTTCTAACCTCTTCGAGATTTCACATCTCTACAAACTTATCTAATTGTTTTTTTAATGTTTGTATTTCTCAGGCCCTATTATGTAAGCACCTTTTTTATGTTTTGTATGTTTTACTAAGCATATTTTTTATTTTTCTACCTTTTTGACTATTCATACTGTTTTTCTTTTCCTCAGTTAGTAAATTTTTGTTCTCTCTTGGAGCATTTTTGTTATCTTTTTGAGCAAACCAAAATAACATTTTAAAAAAACACAATCAAAATGATTGAAACTATAGTTAATCATGTCACAATTTGCATGTCCATAAATACAGAGGTTTAATACTTACTGTGATAAATTCATTATTTAGAATAAAGAACTAATAATAAGCTCATTTATTAACAGTTAAACAAAATGGGATAAGTTTTTGAAAAATTAAATCTCTTAAAAAAGCCTGTGTGGGGGGTGTTATGTGCATGGTAACCAGAACGTAAATTTAATTCCCCACTGTTAATTTAAGTATTATTTTTATTGGATGACATTCTCCCAGGTGTTCTCTTTCCTCACTCCAAAAGCAAATATAATCTGTCTGTCTCAATGTACAATGTTTTTATTCAGATATTTTCAGGATGTCAGAAGGTCGAAATTTCTCGTCATTGGAAGAGTTTGTCGAGTTTTGTTTTCCCGATTCCAACATGTCCTGCGTAACAAACTCTCACTCCATGGTTGGGGAGGCACTGTTATATTTTTTACTTTTGCTGGCAACAGTTGTTACCATCCTTGGTAACTTGGTGGTGATCATCTCTATTGCTCATTTTAAACAGCTTCACACACCCACCAACATGCTGGTCTTGTCGTTAGGTGTTGCAGATCTCTTATTAGGACTGTTGGTCATGCCTTTCAGCATGATCCGCTCTGTGGATGGCTGCTGGTACCTCAGTGAAACATTCTGTTTATGGCACTCCTGCTTTGACCTACTGTTTACTACAGCATCTGTCTTTCACCTGATCTTCGTGGCAGTAGATCGATTTGAAGCAGTGTGCCACCCGCTGCAGTACCCTAATCGTGTGACTATGCCTGTAGCAGGACTGATGGTTGCCGGAAGTTGGATTGGAGCTGTGGTGTATTCTTATGTTCTTCTCTTTACTAAAGCTCATTTAAAAGGTTTGGATGAATACCTTGCATCCATAAGTTGCCTGGGATATTGTAATTTTGTCTTTAATGCACTGTGGTCAGTTTTAGACACATGCATATGTTTTCTGCTGCCGTGCGCTGTCATGGTGGGATTGTATACAAAAATATTTATTGTTTCAAAAAAACATGCAAGAAAAGTAAATGACTTAAAACAGAGCAAAACATTAAGTAAGTTTTCACAAAAAGTGAAACATGAAAACAAAGCTGCTAAAACACTCGGAATTGTCGTCGGTGCTTTTAATTTGTGCTGGATGCCATTTTATATAAATTCATTGCTTGATCCTTATATCAATTTTTCCACACCACCTGTGCTTTTTGAAGTCTTTGTTTGGTTGGGCTATATCAATTCAACTTTAAACCCCATCATTTATGGCCTGTTCTATCCATGGTTCAGGAAAACTCTCTATCTCATTGTCACACTCAAGATCTTTGCTCCGAACTCATCTGACATAAAAGTGTATGGGAATTGAATTCAATTTATTCAATCTCAATTTACATACTTTTGACCGTATTTTTGTCCAGTCCTGTCTATTTTGTAAATATTTAGCATTGTACAAATCTTCAAAATATCAATGCATATAAACATGATATATGTATAATACGGGTATTAAATAAATTTGATTAAATCTAATGTATATGTCATATACAGTCACAAATAACTATTGTACCTATTTCATTGTGTCTTCTGTGTCTTATCAGAAGAAAAAAACTTAAAGTGCAAAAAAAATGGTTGAAATATACTATAAGTGATTTAAGCTAAACTGTGAATTTATTTGTTGATGCCCCTTTGCTAAATTTCTTTAAATTAATTTAAAATTAATTTGTTACAATACCATTGTAACTTACTTAAAAAGTGACTATAATTATATCTGTTGATATCTAGCACTATCTCCCTGTTAGTCACGATGTAATGATCATTATAAAATATAAAACTTAACTATTTTAATGCAAAATATACATTTTTCTGATTTACTTTATAATATGTTAACATGTAAAAATATTTGGAAAGTAAATATTTTAGCAGCTTATTAATAGACAGCAGTGAATACAATTTAAAAAATGACTGATCCTTTATTTTGGCCCCGACCGTTTACAAGACTATACACGTACACAATAGCTTCTTACTAAAAAGTAAACAGCTGTAATGAGACTTTTAGTAATGTCATAATATAAAATAGATACACTGACCCCTGACCACTTATAATCGGATTTAGAAAAATACTATGTATATTGAGCATTAAAATAAAGTGGCTATATATTTGTTGGGGAGTTTATTAACAATATGTGGTAAACTATAATATAAAATAATTTGTCTGTTGAGTAAACTGCATAGATAATATAGTCAATAAACTGTTTGATAAGTTTATTATGTTTAATTACTTATGCATTGTATGAAATGAAAGGACTGTTACAAAAAAAAACATTGAATGCAATGATTACATCTTAGTGTACTTAATGAAAAAATATGTGATCATTACATTACACATTGTATAGCAATGCCACTGTAATGTTGTGTCTGACTTAAAATTTGATTTCGATTATTTTTACTGAACATCAAGAAAAATTTCACGACACGCTCCACTAACCCTAAAACTCTGGTTTTTCATTACGTCTCATTGTCATGTATAATATCACGCACCTAGTCATTCACTCACTGTCCCCCTGTGGCTGTAACTTAGTGAATTTTCCAATTGCAGGACCAATAAGGAGTTATCTTATATAGTTTGCTTTTACAAACATTTATAAAAACACTGTGTTGTTTTTATTGATCTTATTGAATTTAGGTGTGGATCTCAAATAGACATTTTTGCAAGTAAGTTTGTGAAATTTCCTCCATTTTAGTTGTTTCACCATCGACGGTTATGATAAAAATTAATAAATTACAGCAATGTGTCTGACACAGCAATGTGACTGACACAGTAAATAATAGAGAAAGGTTATAGAGTGCCAAAGAGGCATAGTGCTTTAAAACGTACCACTGGCACTGGCATTAAAACAAAAAATGCACTGAGATGTTTTTATGGTTATGAACTCCGTGGTTGAGTTCTGTGTCCGTCGCTATTTCCAGCACAAAATACAGTAGCATTATTTAATCACTACAGTCTGTAAAAAACCAAGCTGCTCATGTTTACACTCACATTTAAAAAATCAGTTTACATCACTTCGATCCTTCATCAACTCCACTGGTTACCCATCTCACTCTGTATTAAATTTAAAGTCTTAATTCTAACTTATAAATCCCTTAATAATCCTACGGGCCTCATACGGGCCTCTTGGCAATCCTAGAATTTCAGGTTGATTACTTTTGATGTTAGATCTTACAGTGCAATAGCACCAAAGTTGTGGAACGTCCTCCCCTCAAGCTTTACAAACCTGCTCTTCACTCTCTTCTTTCAAAACCCAACTCAAAACCCATCTATGTTCCCAGTACTTCTACTAACCCTTCTGTCAAAGTTTTTTTTCTCTCTCTCGTCATTGTAAAGCATCCTTGGGTCTTATAAATGCACTATATAAGTCAAAAACGTATTATTATTATTATTAGTAGTAGTAGTAGTAGTAATAGTAGTAGTAGTATTATGGCATAACATATACAGTGGTGGTATAACCTCTTACACTTAAATACCTTTAAAATAAGGCAAACGTGATGAGTTTGGGTACTTGTTACATTTATCCTACTCAAAAAAAAAATCTTTTTTTTTTGTTTAGTGAGTACAGCCAAAGGGCTGGTGACCACCCAATATGTTTTTAACAATGTCAAGCATCAGATGTAGTGATCTAAAGTTGCAAATGGACTTTGGATTTGTAAAACTAGTTATGTAAAGCAATGCATTACAATTCTGTATCTGACAGTCTGATAAATGACTTAACTGCCAAATTTCATACAAATGTCTGCTTTTAATGTTGTAGGAACCCATAAAAACAAATACCATAAAAACAAGCTTCGGTGAGGTGAAAGAACTTCACTGGCCTACACAGAGCTCAGCCATTTACTCCATTGAACCCTTTTGGAATGTACTGGAAGATATTATAAGCTAGACCATCTTGCCCAGAATCAGTGCAAAACTCAAGTGCTCTTTTGTCTAAATGGGCAGAATACCCACAGAAACATATCAAAGTCTTATAGAACTTATAGAAAAGCCTTCCCAGAAAAGTAATAGATGTTAAACCTGCAATGGCAGGACAACTTCATATTACTGAATATGGATTTTAAAATCGGGTGTTATAAAACCTAACATTAGTGTAAAGGTCTCTTGATACCTTTGTCCACATTGTTTATACATTTATTTTCCTAACGTAATAAAAAGTTGTACTTTGTGTACTTTTAGACTTGAATGAATGTCCACAATTTATGAAAAAATAATAATAATAAATCATTTACCAAAGTTTGAGCACCATGTGAGGTTACAAGATTTATAAAAGCAAACATTACATCATTGTTTGTGTGAATGGGTAGCTTTTTGTTTTCTGGCAACATAGGATATGGTTGTTTTAATTTGTTTTGAAAAAACAGCTGCCCAATTAATTTATTCTCTTAGGCCAAAACGTAGTAAGAAATCAGACTTAAACAAGCTGATGTAATACTTTGTTTGTGCTTTAATGTTGCAGCTTTCCAAAATTAGCCAAGGGTGTGAAGATAAGTCAATGTGTTTTTTTCACAACTTTCAGAAGTCAGCTACCTCAGAGATTTTCTCCATCATTAAATGTGAGAAGTGCTTTGCCCTGATGATTAGTCCCAAAGGCTTTAGCTTTTCTGAGACAGAAATTACGTCATGCGAGCAGTGAGAGTCTTTGTATGGTGTGTGTATTTATCAGAATAAAAAGTTGAATGTAAATAAATCACTAAATCTGTCAAATTAGTTTAATAATTGATAAATAAGTTTAAATACATTTTAATTTGGAAAAGAAAAGTTATCTATTTTGCCTACTGTCTTACACACAGAGGAAATTAGCCATTTAAGCCATCAATGCAGTGAAAAACACATATATAAATACACTTAGTGAAGTGAGCACACTTGGCCGTAAAGGAGAACAGCTTTGTGGACAGTTGGGGTTAAGTGCCTGCCTCAAAGTGACTTTAGCCAAATTACCTGGTGGAACCGGTACTCATTGACCTGAATGTCACAAGGCTGGTTCCTAAACCAAAAGCCTATGCCTATGACTGGTAAGTTTAAACTTGGGCAGTTTCCGTATAATTGACTAAAACAGTCCTTTCCATATACCTGTGGTGATGTTAAAGTTGACAACCAGTGACAAAAGCTGTGACATACAAAATAGCACAATAGCAGCCTTCAAGGCTGACATTTCTGGATCTAAATTGTGTCATGATGAGTGAAGTTTGAAAAACAACCTGATGGAGAAGCAAATAATTCATAACTGACACTTTCTGCTCACACATTCACTCTACTGCATATGTACCTACCGTAACCCTAGCTACATTTAAATAAATATAAATTCTGGTAAACAAAATGACAAAGGTATAAATAGTACGAGGGTCAGAGCAACAGACTTGTAGAATGTCTTGTAGAATGCAACTGATAAGGTAACAGACACAGCATGGTGGTGAATGAGGGCATAGGCAAACCCAACCACATAAAATGGAAAACGAGAAACCTACATACATT
Organism: Xyliphius kryptos; assembly: GCA_025769995.1. Classification (NCBI taxonomy): domain Eukaryota; kingdom Metazoa; phylum Chordata; class Actinopteri; order Siluriformes; family Aspredinidae; genus Xyliphius; species Xyliphius kryptos. Next base: position 8,110 of record JAOUQT010064958.1, read on the forward strand.
TTATAAATTGTTTATAACAATTTATAAAATAATATTATAACATTCCAGTTACTCCTCTTCTAGTATTAACTGCTAAGATTTCTAGGCCCCTAACATTGTTTGGACATGGAGGGAGACACTTTAACAACCGTGCCAAATGATATGAAATCATGAGAAATCAAAAAGAAATAAAAAAAATACCTCAAAACTTCTGTGGTGCCAGTTGAAATCACCCCTGTCTCGAGAGTGTCCACCCACCTGTTTTAGCTTGGACATTTTGCATAGAGTGATAAATAAAAAAGATAAAATTTGTTTCCAGCGGAAAGCTGAGTGACAACTCAATGTCTTCCGCACAACCCAACCCACAACCCACATAGAAAACAGCAGACCCTCACCTGCTTACCCGGCCGTCCTTTAGCGTGTTAAGTTTACTTTGTTTAAAATATTTTATGGGCACAAACAAAAAAATACAGAAAAGCTAAAAGAGGACATAATATAAACATTACTATGAAGAATAACCTCTCGTTTGTGATGTATGATGATGTCATCATGATGCATTTCTATTGGATGATGGTTGTATTTAAGTCAAGAGTGTTTAGGCGTGATTTGTAGCTGACTCTATGAAGTATGAGGACTCTAACTCAGTATGAAGACTAAGTTTTATGTTTCTCTCTAATTACTTCAATAGATAACTGCTGGGAATCTAAAGTAGGGCTTTTATGAACCGATCAGATGGACAGCCTCTTCCTGAATGAAACCGACTTGGAAAATTTACTGTTTTGCTTCCCAAACCTGCCAGACTCCTGTTTTCAAACTCCTCGCTTTTTTGTGGTTAGAGTAAGCTTATACATCTTAAATCTAGTCACCATCCTGATGACTGTGTTTGGGAACCTGCTGGTCATTGTAACCATTACACATTTCAAACAGCTGCATTCCCCAACTAATTTAATTGTCCTCTCTTTAGCGTATGTGGACTTTTTGTTGGGCTGCCTGGTCATGCCCTATAGCATGGTGAGATGGGTGGATGGCTGCTGGTTCCTGGGAGACTTCCTTTGTCAAATCCATTCAAGTTTGGACATGACTTTAAGTGTTGCTTCCATCTTGCACCTGTGTTTGGTTTCTATTGACAGGTTCATGGCCATCACAGATCCGCTGAACTATAAAATGAAGATGACCAACAGGACCATGTCATTATGCATCACCAGCATTTGGCTATTTTCCTGTGTTTTTAGTTTCAGCATAATTTTTTCTGAAATCAACATTGCTGGACTCGATAAGCAAATGCTGAGCTCCTGTGTTGGGTCCTGTGTTTTGTTGTTTAATAAGGAATGGGGAATAATTGCACCGCTTCTCACCTTTTACATTCCTGGTGCCATTATGAGTTGTGTTTACCTTAAGATTTTTTATGTTGCTAGAAAACAAGCCAGGCTTATTTTTGAAAGAAGTGCTACCCATGCATGTGCATCCAAACACCATTTTCCAGAACAGAGAGAACGAAAAGCAGCCAAAACTCTGGGTATTGTTATGGGAGTTTTCCTTTTATGTTGGTTACCTGTTTTTCTTACTACTTTAATTGATCCATTTCTCAATTTTTCTACTCCCCTTGATGTTTTTTATGCTTTGTTTTGGTTTGGCTACTTCAATTCTATGTGCAACCCATTGATATATGGCTTTTTCTATCCAAGTTTCCAAAAAGCATTTAAAATCATTATTTTAAGACATGTTTTACACCTAAAAAACTCTACCAATCTCGTGCTTTTGTGATTTTACAAAGCTTGTTTTATTAATGCATTTATATATTTAGTAAATAGGCCTTTTATAATGCATAGTTCCTTGTTTCCTAATGTTGCCTATTTTGTCAGCTTTGTGTCTGTTAGATGTAAAATAAATGCATAATGTCCTTAACAAGCACTGAGACAATAACTATTTTTAGGTGTTGCAACAATAAAAATTCAAACATATTAACCTAAAATTGTATACATTTAAAAACATAAATTATTACCCACATACCTTTATTAAAAAAGGACAATATACAGTTGTGAGAATTCTATTTTATTTTACTTTTTTCAGTGTGATGATTTTATTTTTTGCTACTTAAATCACTTTTTTAATACTACAGATAGTTTCAAATTTTTTGTTTATAATTATTTCACTGGGGCGGCACGGTGGCTTAGTGGTTAGCACATTCGCCTCTCAGCGCTGGGGATTCCCAGTTCGAATACCTATCTGGGTGGAGTTTGCATGTTCTCCCCGTGTCTGCTTGGGTTTCCTCCGGGTTCTCCGGTTTCCTCCCACATTCCAAAAACATGAAGGTAAATTAAATGCTCTAAATTGCCCT
>JAOUQT010064969.1:0-10426 GCA_025769995.1 Xyliphius kryptos
TATATATATTCTGAAACAGTGGTACTATATTGTAATTAAAGCTACCAAATCTGGATGGTAGGCCTTTAAACCTGCTGGATTGCATCAATATAAGTGGATATTAAAATAGAATTAAAAACAACAGCTGTGATTAGTGCAGATATTGGCCAATGCCTACATTTGGTGATGTGCATGTGTGTGTGCCTGTGTGTGTTCATGCATATGTTGAATGTGCCCTACTGACGTGGCTCTTACCGGTAAGACAGAGACTGCAGCTGTCTCCGTTCATGCCTCACATTCTGCAGGCCCGGCCCAAACCAACACTTGCCACTGAAGTCCATCCAGCCTTGGCTGGAATTCTCCTTCTGTCTGGAAAAAAAATACACAACAGTTTGACCTAATTTTTCAGACAGTATTACCATATATTGGCATGATTTTTAGTAATATAGTTGTAAATAATAGATATGTAAAATATAAGAAAATCTAAACAAAATGAGCTCTTAAAGTCTGTATTAGTTTGTTTCCTAACAGTTACTGATGGATGAAGAAACATTTGAAAGGCATTGTGGGCCAACGGGATAAAGAGCCATAACCACAAAGACATAATAAAATATTAAATCAAAACATACTCCAAAAGTATGGGACAATTCCCAATTTGTGTCCTGTCCTTTAGTTTCTAGTTCTAGTTAATAATAAGAAACAATATTATTGTACATACTGCAGCCTATGAACATAACCGGACCCCATGTAAGTTTTATAAAAACATATTTTTTGTTCTGTGACTAAAGTCTAGTAACCTGAACTGAGCCCTGACCTTATTTCCCCCATTTCAACAAGAAAATGAGAAAACTCCAAGAGCAAGGAAAAAATCTAATATTTAAGCCATTATTAACTTTTTTTCTTTTAAAGAATTCGGACCGACGTGAATCTACAATGCTACACAGTACACGACTGACAGGTGATGGAAACTTGGGGAGGCAATCATGAATAGAAAGAGTAAAATTGAGAACAAACATAATTTGTAGACAGAATGAAATATGAAATGGAACAGGCTGTTAACACAAAGTAAATAAAAGGCGGAATCAAAAAAGACGAACAGCCGAGACTTTAACTGCTCAAGCCCATAGCTATTTCGAGAGCACAGGAGTACAGGGGTCAGCTGTTGCAGGGTGGGACTCTCATCACACACGCGCACACACACACACACACACACACACACACACACACACACACTCACACACACACACACCTGTTCTTACTCATATCTGCTTTCATAGACGACCAGCGATCACAGGTGGTCCCACTAATAGCTACAAAGCTCAGGCTTGTCATCAGACCACTGCAGTTCCAGTAGGGGACATGTTGAGATCTACAAGGACACCGATCGAAATATGAAGCCATTTTGGGCCTGTTTCTATTGAAGTACTAAAAGGGTTGATACCTAAAAGCTTCCTCCACCTCCTAAAAGTGTTGCTCATGCTGTGTTTCTGTAACTTTTTGGCCTTTACACCTACACTTTATCCAAAAAAGGTAATACATACTTTGGCTCAAACTGGCCCACAGGATGTCATATGTACAATGCAGTAAGCAGGAGATGATTATGAATGCAGCATGTTGAATTTGGTATATCTAATAAGGTGTAAAGCTGAAAACCGTATGATGACAGAAATAGAGAAGTCAGAGTGAAAAAGAAAGTGAAACCTTTGCTTTCTCAGATATGAAATAGCAAATTTAACCACATTAGGTTATTATATTATTGTTATTACAAACATCATGCTGCACTGTTATTGTACAAAAATGTACCAAATAAAAGATATGCGGATCACTTGCATGTACAAACTGTAAATATAAAAAGAGAAAACTGGAGAAAAACAGATTGAATGTTCTACTGTTCTGTTTTCTTATGCTTGTAGTACTGCGTATTATATCAAATATTGCAGTTCAGGTGGTTTTCTTGGAAATGTGCATTAGAGCTGTGAGATATGGACTAATGGAGTCATGTAGGGAGGGGTGCTGGAGCTTCTACCGGCACTTTTTAGGTTAAAATGGTGAAATTCTCTGGACAGGTTGCAATTTAGTTACTCCAGTTCACCAAAATTTGGTTATTTGGTCATTTAGCAGACGCTTTTATCCAAAGCGACTTACAACTATCCCAACTTGGTTGGGATCAGAACACAGGGTTGGCACAGCATTCCTGAATCAATGAGGATTAAGAGTCTTGTATAAGGACCCACATTGGTAGTTTCGGTGGATCTTGGATTTGAACCCTCAATCTTCAGATTGATAGCCCAACACCTTAACCACTGAGCTACCACACCCCACAATAAATGCTCTTGGATTGTGAGAGAAAACTAGAGCTTACTGGAGAAAACCATAACAAAGTTTGGCATGGTAGTTTAGGGGTTAGGGTGTAAGTCTATTGGTTTGAAGGTTTGGTGTTTAAATCCTTAAGTTATCCACCGATGTCGTCAATGTGGGCCCTCATGCAGGGCCCTTAACCCTCGTTTCTCCATGGATGTCATTTGTCTGACCCCAAACATAGAGTTTGGAAATCTGTTAATTGCTTTGAATTAAATTGTCTAAAAAATATCTTTGGCGCGAAGGCGTGATGGGCGTGGCGGTAGACAGAAGCAGGATTTGGGACCCAAATGTAAATAAAACGAGTAAGTCCGGTCCTTAAATCTGATTGTCTGAGCAGCTTGTCTAAGCATAACATTATTCACAATAACCCCCAACTTCACATTTGTATAAATGCGCGATAATAAAATAAACTAATTTTCCAAAGTTTTTCATAAACTGCTTTTTGAGCAGTTAAATTTGGCCACTAGATGACAGTATTTGCTAAAGAAACTGGAAATCTTTTACTTGCGTCAGCTTTTTTATTTTATTTTAAAAAACAGACTGGATTATGTAGCGGAAGGCAAGTTTTTAGTGATTTTGCTTTTAGTCAATGCATTTATGAAGCAAATCTTGTTTTTTTATTATAGTGTGTTGGTAACCATTTTATAAAAGCAATAAAGCACTCAAGGTTGTGCATTGTTTTGGATAATCCACTAAAAAGGGGTGTAATGGCACTCCGCTCGTGTGTCGTGCCTAATAACACCTCTTTTGTGTAATTTATTTACAATAATGTCGCCCTCTTGTGTTTTATTGCTTTATTATAAAATTGGTATTTCTGGGCCTTAAATCTGATTGGCTGAGCTGCTTGTCTAGGCATCACATTATTCACAATAACCCACATCGCTTCACATTCGTTTAAATGCACGATAATAAAATATACTGCTTTTCCGAAGTTTATCATAAACTGTTTTTTTTGTAGTTTGGCCACTAGATGGCAGTACTCCACACTTCCCGTGGTTCCTCACAATAATGCACGCCCTCTCGTGTCTTATTACTTTATTAAATGCAGATTTTAATTAAAATATAAATGGTGAGGCATAACTTACTGAAAACGATCTAACAACTGCGAAAATGACAAATGATGAAGGGAGACTTAAATGGCAAGTGAAGTTTTAACATATAGAACTTTATATTTTAAAGAAAATATTCCATAAGCAGAATGCAAGTTGTTTTGACTTTTGCTTCAAACATAAGAGCTGAATTCTGCTATTTCTAAATTCCATTTTTGAATCGCCATTTAGTTGTGTTTAATTTCCACACATTTCATTCTGTTTTTTCGGTCTGCTTTCAAAGAAACCGAACATAGAGGCTACTATGAAAATACTCCAACATTTTACCCCGACAGCCTTTATTCACCAACCAGTGACAGGGATCTGTAGGAACATTATGGAGGGAAAGTCCACCATTTGTATTGTTGCAGCCCCAGTGAGGTTGCGGTTGCAGAAAGCAGTCAGGATACCACAATCTGGCAAGAGTGCATGTAGCATAGCCAAGACAGGTAGTGCCAGCATTTGGGATTTGATTAGAGGTATTTTGCTGAAATGTGATAGGGTGTTTGATCTCTGATCACTGAAGCACACTGTAAATATTTTTCAGATTTTTTTAGTAACATCACACTTTCTCTGCCACGGTAAGTAGAACTTCTAAAGACTGTCCGAGAGATCTTTTGATTTATTCAATTACATACATGGAACAAGTATCTGTTCCTTTTTTTTCTGTTATCCAAGGCAAAGATAAGAATCAAATTTTCTCTCAGACCCCAGCTTGTTTGGAATTGGTTACTTATTGAAGTTGGCCCTTTATCTCTTCTCCTTAATGTCTTTCCATGAGCCTGGACTCAAGTGCTAAATCATGACCTAGCTCTTCGGCCATTAAACAGCCTCTGAATTGGGGGAGGCTCCCTTAACTCTCCACATGAAAGTAGCACAGTGTCTTGATCACACAGAGCCGAGTCTGTAAACATGAGCAGAGGTCTCTGTCAGAGACATAAAACAGGAGACAAAGGCAGAGCAACGGCATGAGTATGAATGTGGAGCCGCGGCCCTCTGTAATTGAACATGGCTCCAGACCAGACTTCCTTTATTCCTCCCTCTTGTCCCTTACTTCTCTCCCCATCTTACTCCCTCCCGCCCACTCCTGGCCAAGTCGTGTTGGTCTTGGGACATTTGAGGTTATTTATTGGCCTTTGAGCATTGATATAAATGTGTAGAACCATAAAACATATTCTCTGCTCGTACTGTGCTGGAGAGGGCTGTGCATGGTAATTACATGGAAGTCAATTACACTTTCCAAAATGTACCCCTAGGGTCACATAAGTTAGTATGCTGTACATTTAGGGTCTATGATTAAAAGTCACATTTCGTTTGTATAAATCGATGTACATACAGTTTGAAAAAGACATTTAGTAACAGATATTAAATTTAGGGCCATGACTGTGTGGACGAGTGATCAATACTCACCAAACGCTTCAGTTGGGACGACCCTTGTTCTTCCACTCTTTGTCTGTAATGTTAATGCCTATCTCCAAATAGGTATCTCATCTTATTTAGACTGAAAGATTATGAAAGCTAAGCGTTATAGCTTAATTAATAAACACTTATTGGTTAGCACGTTCCCCTCTCAGTTTCCATGTCCTCCCTGTGTTTGTGTGGGTTTTCTCCGGTTTCCTCCCACAGTCCAAAAACATGGATTCAAGATGAATTGAATGCTCTAAATTGCCCCATAAGTGTGTAAGTGTGTGCCCAGCGATAGATTGGCACCCTGTCCTGAGTGTATCTGCCCAGCGCTTGAGATGTTCTCCCCTGGATGGGCATGGGGAACCCCACCGTGACCCTCATAGATAAATAAGCGGAAGATAATGAATGGATGGATAATTAATACAGATTATCAGATACAACCACAAATACAAATTTAATGTACACAAAGGCTGCTTTCATAAAATTGTTGAAGATGATAGAATAAATGGTCAGTGGTGGCAAAGGTTCTTTAAAAAGGCTTCTTTAAAAAAAAAATCCCAATGAATACCACCAGCCTAAAAACCTGATACGAGCGGTTTCTCCAAAAAAAAGGCAAAAAATATATTTTTTTAAAATAATAATGACTTAAGTAGGGCGGCACAGTGGCTTAGTGGTTAACAAAGGGTGTGGTAACTCAGTGGTTTGGGTGTTGAGCTAGCAATCCAAATGTTGTGGGTTCAAATCCCAGGACCACTAAAGTTACCAATGTGGGTCTTTGAGCAAGACCCTCAACCCTCATTGCTCCAGGGCGCTGTATCAGCCCTGTGTTCTGACCCCAAATATTAAGGGATACTTGTAGGTCGCGTCCGCTAAATAAAGACCAAATGTTAATGACCAAAGCACGTTTGCCTCTGAGCGCTGGGGATTCTCGCTTCGATTCCCAATCTGGGTGGAGTTTCCATGTTCTCCCCATGTCTGCGTAGGTTTCCTCCGGGTTCTCCGGTTGTCACTCACATCCCAAAAACATGGATTCAAGCTAAATTGAATGCTTTAAATTGCCCTGTATAGTGTATGTATGTTTGTGTGACTGTGTGATGTACCAAGCGATGGATTGGCGCCCTGTCCTGGGAGTATCTGCCCAGCGTCCGAGATGTTCTTCCAGGGATGGGAAGGAACCCCACCCTGACCCTGATAACATTTGGTTATTTTTAGCAGACGCTGTTATCCAAAGCGACTTACAAGTACCCCACTAAATAGTTGTAGGTCAGAGCACAGGGCTGATACAGCACCCTGGAGCAATGAGGGTTAAGGGTCTTGCTCAAGGACCCACATTGTTAACCTCAGTGGACCTGGGATTTGAACCCACAACCCTTAGATTGCTAATCTAACACCCGAACCACTGAGCTACCACACTCTCATAAAGGGATAAGCGGAAGATAATGAATGAATGACTTAAGTAATGAATGTTGTTTTTAAGTTTGAGATATAGCTGTTCTGCGTGTAAAGGGACACTTGTTATTGTTTTGTCATAAATCGAGTGTAGAGTTATGCCATTTGGAGGCCTAAAATGATACACACATTACAGCAGGGTTTCACCAGGGGTCGTCTATCAATGTTAATTCCAATCATCATATGGATATAGCATTTAGACTGAAAGATCATAAAGCTAAGCATTATGGCGTAATGAATACACACAGATCATCTAATACAACCGGAAATACAAATTTAATCTACACAAAATGTTATTGTTTAAAAATGCACACAATGGCTGCTTTCATAAAGTTGAAGATGCGGAAATAAAAATCACCGTACAAATATTTTTGTAGCGAAATGTACACGAGCCGATTCAAAATTTTACACATCCCTTATAAAAACTGTACAGATTTAACCACGAGACCCGTCAAGTGTGTCATCGTCTCGTTTTCTTTACCGACCATCTGCAAGTGTATCTTGTGAAAGACTTTAGTCACAGTGAAACCAAAGTAATACTAGAAGAACTATTTTAATTTCACACACCAGGTTCCTTTCTGGGTCAAGGTCCCTACTCTGTAACGAAAGTACATTTTAAATAAGCACACTCAAAAAGAAAACCACCCAGCAATTTGTTCTGCACTGGGCAGAGTGCCAGGCGTCGGGTGAACGGCGTGTGGGTGCTCTAGGACTCTCTGCTCCCTCAGCTCACCGTCCGCGCTGGGGACAGAAAAGAAGTCTTACGTTTCGATTTAACATGGCCATCACAATGCCTCACTACAGTTTGCAGTTACATAGCAGGAGTAAGAAAGTGTAATCATGGGTTCATCACAAGTAATCCTGGTGAAATAGTGAAATAAATAAGCTGCCGACTCTGCACGTCTCTCTGAGTCCTGGCCCTCATGCCGCTCTTCCCTTTCCTTCCTAATATTCCATTCACGTCTGTTCACGTCCCAGCATCAATGTGACGCTGTTTTGATTTGCTCTGCCACAGCTATTTATCAGTGGTGAAGGTAATTCGAGCGAAACATGTTCACACTCGAGATTACCATATGGAAAGGATAAAGTCTGTCATACATCTTCTGTTTCAGATCAGGTGCGTCAGCAGTTTAGAAGTTCGTTGTGCCTATGGATCTTGGCATGTAGCACAAACTCTGCATTCCTAAACAAACCCGAATTTCCAGCCCATATCAAATGAATCAGAAGTCTGTAATGGACATCCCATAATTCTAAGATAAAGCATAAAGCATAGCTTATTGTTTTTGGAAGACTTGGCGAAATTCAAATCTTCGACACTCCTAGTATGTTGACCTTCATCCTGACAATTTCCATTACTTCAGTATTTCCATTCATTACAGCCTTGTCTTTTAACGACTGCTTATCCTGGATGAGATGATTCTGGATGTGAAGTTCAACCGGTGCTCAGTAAATCAACCTCGGTTTGTTTGCCGTTGTATTCATTGTCCCTCCTCCATGCTGGAACCTAAACGTTTGATTTCTCGAGGGCTAGACTGGCTTGGTCTTGGAAGAAGCTCTGGTTTAGGCTGAAACTCCTCCACCAGGATCTTTAAAATGCTCTCAAGCTTCTGGTCCATCTGAAGAACCTGTAAAACAAAGATTAATTTCGGGAAAATCAGGAAAGAAGTATTGGAAATACCAGACTTGAGGAAGAATATAAATTAGAAATGTCCCAGTCTGAGTCTGATTCACTGCTGGGCGGCACGGTGGCTTAGTGGTTAGCACGTTCGCCTCTCAGCGCTGGGGGTTCCCAGTTCGAATCCTGATCCTGAGTTTCCATGTTCTCCCCGTGTCTGCGTGGGTTTACTCCGGGTTCTCCGGTTTTCTCCCACAGTCTGAAAACATGGATTCCAGGTAAATTGAATGCTCTAAATAACCCTGTATAGTGTGTCTGTGTGTGAGTGTGTACCCAGCGAGGGATTGGCGCTCTGTCCTGGGTGTATCTGCCCAGCGCCTGAGATGTTCTCCCCTGGATGGGCATGCAGAACCCCCCTGCAACCCTCATAAAGGAATTAGCAGAAGATAATGAATGAATGAATGATCAGATTCACTCAAAGGGCGGCACGGTGGCTAAGTGGTTAGCATGTTCAACTTTCAGCGCTGGGGGTTCTTGGTTTGAATCCTGATCTGGGTGGAGTTTCCATGTTCTCCCCGTGTCTGTGTGAGTTTTCTCCGGGTTCTCCGGTTTCCTCCCACAGTTCGAAAACATGGATTCCAGGTAAATTGAATGCTTTAAATTGCCCCGTAAGGTGTGTGTTTGTGTGTGTGTGGATGTGTGAGTGTGCCCACCGATAGATTGGCGCCCTGTCCTGGGTGTATCTGCCCAGCACCTAGTAGAGGAATAAGTGGAAGATAATGGATGGATGGATGGAGATTTACTCCAACTTGTTCACTGTGCTTTAATGATGAATGTTGCCTGGAGGTACTAATTTTTACTCCATATTGTTCCCCAACGCTAAATGGTGGGACGATCTTCGCAAAACTGTTCATATGACAATAGAGTCCCTTAGCATTCAAATGTAGACCAAAAAATACAGGGCCATCAGGTTTGAGGATACTACAGTGTAGCAGGTTTTTCCTAAAACTACTGACTTGTGTTGTTCTCTCATTTGTAAGTCGCTTGGAATAAAAGTGTCTGCTAATTGACTAAATGGAATTTTACCTTTTTTGCAGAATTAGAAATCTGCACCTGTAAATATGACCAAATATGACTCCTGGTCCAATGTATTTAAATATAACCCATAACTTATACATTTTTAGGTTTGTCTCGTGACCAGAAGACTATGACATCACTGGTCTATTCAACAATACATCAATTCAGTAACAAAAAAGGGGGAAAAATGAAATGTTTAATGACACAAACACAGACGTCCATAACACATTAGGACACCGTGAACACAGTACGATCTGGCACATGCTTTTCCAGCATCAACAATCGACTTAAATGTGAATCCATGAATTGTAAATCAGGATTTAGTTTCATGAATGACGATGAATCGAGGTTTGCTCGCTTCCCTGCCAAAAAAGCACGAGTGGCTCCAACGTCCCTGTGCTGTCCCCTTTGTGTCCCAGTGGCTTGATAAACAGGACAGCTGTGGTGGGAACCAGACAGTGTCCGTGTTTATGATCACAATGCTCATTCCTTTTCTGCCTCCTACAGTGCAACACACCCCACTAAACAATTGCCTACCACGCCTGTGCGTCTTTGTATTTTTGTAGATCATGTAACTGCTGATCTTTGGGCTGAAGAACCTCAACAAACTGCATAGTGATGCTTTGTGCTTACGGATTTAGGTTCAACCCTGGAAACGCTATAAATCTTTTAGCTTTACAGACCATCAGGGACGCAGCAGTACCTTGTTCCTGGTTTTTTATTTGATATTAACGCAATTAAAAGCTACCAGTAGAGCCCTGGATGAAAAAAAATGGGTCGGACCCAGAATTTTATTGGTTCGAACAACAAAGTTTACAAATGGAATGGAAGTCATTTCAATCTTTCTCTTTGATTCCCTCGTGGTTAATCATGCAGACTAAGCAAACTTGCAGAATACCAAATGTTGACTAATGGTTTAAGAAAACAATATTTTGTAAACTATTAAAACAAAGGCCTGTGGTAGTGTGACGACTGTGACTAGCAAGTGTTGGCAAAGGCTCTCAACAAATAATTTGTTGTCAGGAATATTAAAGATGTCGTGTATTCATTCAATCATCCATTTAGTTATTTTTTTTAGCTGATGCTTTTATCTAAAGTGACTTACGAATATCCCAACTTAGAACACAGGGTTAATGCAGCACCCTGGAGCAATGAGAGGAAAGGGTCTTGCTCAAGAACCCACATTGGTAACTTCAGTGGACTAGGAATTTGAACCCACAACCTTCTGATTGATAGTCCAACATCCAAACCACTGAGCTACCACTCTCTAAAACAAACCCGCGGGCCAACGTTAAACAAATGAACCTTTTAATATGGTTTTGCTTGAACAATGAATATGGAACAAGCAACGTTTATGGAACTATGGGTGGTGGTGGACTATCAATCAGAAGGTTGGGGGTTCAAATCCCAGGTCTACTGAAGTTACCAATGTGGGTCCTTGAGCAAGACC
>JAOUQT010064978.1:0-10426 GCA_025769995.1 Xyliphius kryptos
TGCGACTAGTTTCTCCATACAGGAGGCGTCTTGAAGCTGTCATTGCCAACAAAGGCTTTTGAACAAAGTATTAAATAAATTTCAGTAAGCGTGTTCAATACTTTTTCCCTGTGCCATTCCACATAATTTCTTTACATCTATGATTTAATTTCTTTGTAAGCATGGATTACTTGGATTGTTACCGACATAGAAATAAATTTACTGAGAAAAATGGTGGTGTTCAATACTTATTTTACCCGCTGTATATAGATAGAGAGAGAGAGAGAGAGAGAGAGAGAGACACGAGTGTCACTTTTTTATCAGTTGGACAGTCTTTCACGTTAAAAATTGATATTACTATCTAAAATGAAGTGAGAATCAGAAACTCAACAACTGCTATAATGTAACAATTAAATGTTTTTATTGTATATCAAAAATCTAAGTCATGTAATCTGGTAAAGACAGAATTCAATAAAACCAGTTCTCACGGTGGTGCCAACAATGTGTGGGAAAGTGGGATGAGTGACTTAGAACAGGCGCACACTATCATTACAGGATTATGAGATATTGTTTGATGAGACGTGATGTTGGCCGTTAATTAAACTGAATAACTGCTGAGCCTGAGGCTTGTGTTTTATTCATACGTATTATTATGTCGGCTTGGAAAAGTCAACACGCTGTGGTTGGTTCTCTTCCTCTTTTCTTAAAACAACAGGACTTTTATTTTATTCACGTATTTTGTATCAGTTAGAGCCACAGAACTTCTAAAACCTGGAACTTTTCATGTCATGAGCCGAGACAGACAGGGTCCAATATGTGGGCTTAGATACAGATCATAAGTGGCCATTGCACTTGCAAAATGACAGTGATCATGAGAATTCATCTGAGCCCTAATGGAGGAGGGCCTCATGCAAAACCTTGAGAAAAGAGATAGTTATGTTTATACACTAAGATCTTTGACAGCATATGATTTAGTAAAAAACAGACAGTTTTAAAATAAACATATCAGCATGTGATTATTGACCGTATGAGTTAACCTGCATTTAATATGTTTAGTAATATTCCTTTTAATTACTGCCTTTTTTAATTCTCAGACCAGAGCATAACGTGTGATGATGTTACAGCCAGGAGCGTATAAAGTATAGAGTAGCCCCCAGACCAAAACCAATGCTCCATCTATAACGGTATTATTATTATGATTATTATTGTTTGATTTTTAAAAATAGATTTTTATCTCTGCATTGTGTTTGCATATCCCATAATACCGCTCTGTTTTACCACAGTGTTTAAGGTCACAGCAAAGTTTTGTAGAGTGTACAGTAAATCTTTTTCTGGGAGCCACACAGGCAGCATATGAAAGAATGGTAGAATGACAGGCAGTGATTAGGTAAAGTCCTTAGGGTGGGGACGGGTGGATGTTGGGTGGTCTTTCAATGGGTGCTAGTATTTGATCTACCTTGGGGTAAATTAAGACGGCAATGAGTGACGTATAATACATGATACTAGTGAAATATCTGTGCTGCATTATGGTGTAGAACTTGATAACAACATGAAAGCTAAAATGCAATTGTTATTGAATGAGTGATGGCTTTAAAGTTTATAAATTTAAGATAAGCATATTATTATAGAGTGAGGTTTGTGGCAATTAAAAATCTGAAATGAATATGTGGAATGAATATAGAGTCAGTTGTGACTACGGTTTCCATTCTGTTGCTTTCTTACGTAAATTTATCAGTAGGTATTCCAAGGACATGATAAGGAATGACAGAGCCAAGTTTCTGCTTTGTACGTACTCATGAAGATCCCAATCCATTCAAGGGGGTGAGTTTAATGGCAATACCGAACAAATGTTTTTCCAAGAATATGGTAATCACAGTGTCAAGTTTCAGCCTTGTCGGTACTCAGGAAGACCCTGATGTGACCCTGGAGGGGTCTTGCATTTAATGCCGAAAACAAACAAACCATCAAATTAAGAAAAGTAAGAAGTACTTAGTTTTTCCAAGGACATGATGGGGAATCATGATGCCATTTAGGTACTCGGGAAGTGGGAGAATGAGTAAAGAACAAGTGAGTCAAAGAGGGATTTTGCATTAAATTTCTATATTTTAAGGTTTGATTGTAAAGTGTATTAACAACACAAAGATTAATAGATCTATTTGTGATAAACCAGACTGAATGTTTAAGTACTATTAATCTGAGTTCTGTATAATTACAAATAATAAAACAAATGTGCCATAGAGCACTGAAGTCGTGCGTTCTGACTTTGGCAAATTGCTCTTTCAATGGTGTAGCTACCAGGACTCAATGCGCCGGTCTATGAGGCTCTCCGTTTTATTGTGTATAGAGAACATATAGTATAGTGTAGATTGTGTTTATACATTCTTTGTATAAATATAGTGATATTTAATAGCGTTCCGTTCTATTTGGAGTTAAGATAGCGATTAACATATGGTCTGACTGTTGACGTCTGTCTAGGTTGTTTTTAGTCAGCTGTGCACTAGGGTTTTTTGTCGCCAAGATAGCTATACGCCAGAAATGTACTTGAACACTCCTGATTTTGAGATAGCCACACACATCGGGGTAGATATATTCAGAAGCAGCGTTGCTATTTAAACGACGCAGGCGGAAGGTGGATATATAGACTATGGGCGGGGAGTAAAATAGTAATAAGCATCTGAGGCGCCTTGCACAAGATTTAAGTTAGTATTCAGTGCTCACAAGCTGGACATTTTTGTTTGGTGAAGTGGTTTTTGTCCAGTGTCAGTAAAACTAAAGTATTTAAGACTAACTCAACTCTATCATGTCAGTGTTAGTGCTGAGAGTTATGCACAGGGTTGATAGTGCTACAGTGTAGCTGGTTCTTCCTAATAATATTGACATTTGTAAGTCGCTTTGGATAAAAGCGTCTGCTAAATGACTAAATGTAAATCTAAATGAATGATCCACCAACAAAATAATAGCTGCTCTGTGAAGGTTCTGATCATTAAAAAAGAATAAAGTACATATATGGTAAGTAGAGCTGATACAGTGGAAAACGGGGGTAGAAATAAGGTGTACCTAAGTCTTGGTCCTCACAAAGTTTTTTTTCCCCATTCTATGAACTTGTTTTTCTTTAACTTCAACCTTTCTTCAAATCCTCTATTTAAAGTATTAAATCATTTGAATTTCTAAAAGATGCTTACAAACACACTTTATTTCTCTTATTTAACCACCTCCTTCCCACAGCACTCTGTGATTCTAACTTAAACTAAAAACCTCAGACTGATTTTTTACTTTACTTTATAATCCTATACTATTGTACACAACAAAGTCCTTAACTGCTTAGATTTAGCAGACCAACCTCCCACAATTCCCACCACTGTCTATAAAGAATAAAATGACATTTTTATTGGTGTTTTCCTGGAGCCTGCCGCACCGCCCTACGGTTCTCATTAACACCTCAGTTACAGGGGAGCGGAGGGGAATTCCAGTCATAAATAAAGTTGCTGCTAAAGCCTCGTGTCCGCGTTGGTCGTGCCCGAGCTAGAAAAACATGTCGACCGTGTCATCCGGGTCAGCGTAGCCAAGTGTGTGTGAGCGACAGACTGTGGCCCTGGTTGTCAGGGGTTAATGATCTCTGGTCTCGTTTGGCCAGTCCTGCCTTGTCTGTTGGCCTTGTTTCATTCATCATGGGGTCTGACATGAGACCTGGCTTAGAGAAAGTGCCCCGACCCCATCCTTCTCACCCGTCAGGGCATTAGTCATGGCTTGGAAAGGTATCTTTCCTTTGGACCTGCAAAAGACCGTGGTCCTGAGCTCAAGCTGGGGATGAAGACATGCAGATATGATTTATGTATCAGGGAATGGAGTTTAACAGCATCTTAGTTTTAGCAGACTACAAAAAATCCTTCCATCAGTGCTGTCCAGTGGGTCATAAGATGCTCGGCGAGGAATCCAGCAGTCCCCCAGGCGAGTGTGAGTGTGTGAGAGAGAGAACTGGCTAAAGTGGTGGAATAGCTGCAGGTGTTTTAGAGGAAGATGTTATCTGCTGTTAAGTGAGGAATGACACCTTAATGGAGCGGCAGGGGTGCAATTACGCCCTCCCAGCCCCTCCCCAACTGTTCTCCCCTCCCCCCCCTTCACTCTGCTCTTTGCCTTCTCTGACAAATTAAGATAAATGACACAGATAAGCCTCGTCTCCTCTTCGGCTGTCCGGCTCTCAGGTACACCTTCACTGTGTGAGAAGAAACAGCTTGGAAATTAATTATACTTCTGAGATTTTGATCAGATTTAATATTTAGGCACTTCCATGACTAAGAATGACAGTTTTCACGTTTCTGAAGGTATCCCAATGTTGGCAAACAAAGGTTACAGCCATGTTGCGAAGTTCAAGAACAACTGTTTCGTCAATGACATTTATCCAGAAATATGTGATTGATAAAAAAAAACGTACCTAATGCAGAAATTTGTAGAACATTAAAGGAATTGTTTCATGTGAAAAGGTAGCTATGTTAGAAAACAAAGGGGGGGGGGGGGGGGGGGGGGTGGGGGGGGGGGGGGCTCCGTCAGGGAGAAAGGCTTCAACATGCGTATCCCATGGTTTGGCAATCTTTCATATACAGTATATAGATGTTACAAATACATTCTTATCATGGGAGACACAGGTTTAACACTTATACAGTTTATTATCAAAGAACTGACATATAAAAAACCAAAATGACATTAAATTGCAAGTGTCTGTGTTGCCTGAGTTTGGGACAATAAGAAGTACCCGAAGAGCCAAAAACTAACACCTCAGCCATCTTGTGTAACCGATAACATCTTTTACCAGCAGGTGGCAGTAATCAGAAGAAAACATATACAGTGTATGCCACTCTCACTTAACACTTTGATGAAGGCTGATATGCTCTACTAAGGCAGATCAGTGGTTAGGGAGTGGAGCCATCATTCTAAATGTTGGGGGTTCAAAGCCTACCTCAGATGCCGATATGGACTCTCATCTCATCTCAAATCTAATCTCATGGTTGGGGGTTGTTTGCCATCTCGTGGTGTGGCATTTCGGTCGCTCGGTAGATACACCTAGGACATCGCTGGGCACGTACTTGCTATACAGGGGCAATTTAGAGGAGCCATTTCCTCTTAAATCTATGTTTTTTGGACTGTGGGAAGACATCAGAGAAAATCCACAGAGACATGGAAAGAACATGAAAACTCCACCATGATGTGCATTTGAACCGGGATCCCCAGCACTGAAAGGCAGATGTGCTAATCACAATGAGTTAACAGTGCTTTTCTAATGAATAAGTTGTTCATAAGCTTCATTAATTTGTATTTTTACTTGAATGCACTTAGCACGTTTTGCACGCTAGTAGATGAAATGGCAATAAAAATAGATACAATAAAACAGATAGTTCTGGTATCTAAATCTGTTTGGCTGGGCCGTTTGTCCAGCCATGTCATTATTGACAATAACACACACCTCTGAATACTTCACATTTGGTATCAATATGTGATATCCAATACATCATTTTCCTGATGTTTTTTCTAAACTGCGTTCTGTAATTTGGCCACAGGATGGCAGAAACCAGAATTCTGTTACTTGGTGATTTTTTTATATTATTTCATAAAGCAGACTAGATTATATAATGGAAGATCAGTTTATTAACAATTTATTTTGCATTTAATAAATGCATTAATGAATCAAACCATGGTTTTTATTATAGCGCGTTTGTAACCATTTTTAAAAAGCAATAAGGCACTCAAGGTTTACATTTGCATTTGGTCATTTTGCAGACAAATTTATCCAAAGCGACAAGTTACAAGTATCCGAACTTGATGATTGTGGTTAGAACATTCAATTCTTTGTTCAGTATCACCATTGAATGAACACTTTGAATGGATTGGGGTCTTTGTGAGTACTTACAAAAATAAAATTTGTCTGTGTCATTCATTATCCTTTGTGTCCTTGGAAAACCTACTGATAAATTCACATAAGAAAGCAAATGCGTGGACACCGTGGTCACAATTCACTCTATAATTATTCCACATTCATTTCAGATTTTAATTGCCACAGACCTCGCTTTATAATAATATTTTCATTCGAAATATATAAACTCCAAAGCATCACTCATTCAAAAACAACTGCCTTTCAACTTTCACATTGTTATCAAGTTGTCCACCGTAGGGCAGCAAGGCTATTTAGCTAGTTGTGAATAGAGGCCTAACTGTACTCTGCTTTGTATTGTGCCACAACACTTCTTTAAAAGGAATTTATTCACAATAAAGACACCCTTTTGTACCTTATTGTGTTGACAAATAACAAAAAAAACATTTCTTAGCTCGTGCTTATTTCATGACTAAATGTGAGTTTTTGTGGTTTTGATATTTATTTGCCCCAGAAAAGGGCATATGGTTCAGTATTAATATTATGATTCGTTGTGTCATTAAATCATTTTTCTTTGGCCAAAACTTAAATAGAACTGGTTATTTAGTAATAGTGTGATTATCATTTACACCTTTGTTGTGTTTTATCAGATGTGACGGGATAAGATTAAAGGCTGTCTGAAATGGATCAGTTTAAAGACTGCTTGTTGGCTGAAGGTAAGAATTTCCTGAGCTCACATGTGTAAGTGCAGGTACTAAAGCGAGAAAGAAAGCATCCAGGCGTAGCGTGGCGTAAGAGTGCGCCGTGTCCTGTGTGTTAAAGCATCCACCGCCTGCAGCTACAGGTGTGTGTTTCACAGGCCTCTGTGATGCACCCTGTGGGAGGCATAGTGTTTCTCTGAGCTCTCCCCTTAATCCTATCACACAATCCCAGTGGCCTGAACCCAGGGCTCCGGCTTAATCTGCCTTTATCTTCCCAGAGAGAGAGAGAGAGAGGGAGAGGGAGAAGAGGAAGAGATTAACTGCTCTTAATTCAAACCCTGTTTGCAAACTAAACGTCTGTGTGACTCTTCTGTTGAATCTGCATGTTTGTGCTGCGTCACGGCTGAATGCTTACATAATCCTGACAAAGTGTGCAATGCGATACTTTACATTTAATTCACCTTTACATTCCACAAGCTGTCAGTGAATATGCATCAAGACTGAATATCCTCAGTATGTGGACTGATTTTATGCTCTCTGATCCTTTCAATTATTCATTCATTTATTCATGATCTTTGGCTTAAGCCTGTACTAGGGTCATGGTGGGTTTCTCCATGCCCATTCAGGAGCAAACTTTTTGGGCGCTGGGCAGATACACCCAGAGCAGGGCACCAATGTATTGCTGAGCACACACTCACTCGCACTGCCACACACACAAACACACACTATACGGGGCAGTTTAGAGCATTTAATTTACCTTGAATCCATGTTTTGGGACTTTTTTGGGAGAAAACTAAAGAACCTGGACGAAACACACACGGACACGGGGAAAACATGAAAACTCCACCCAGCGCCAAAAACGCCCCTGGATGGGCATGGGGAACCCCACCACGACTTAAATAGAGGATTAATTGGAAGATACTGAATGAATGACTATTTATTATTATTATTATTATTATTATTATTATTGTTGTTGTTGTTATAAGTAATAGTAGTATCAATAGTAGTAGTAGTAGTAGTAATAGTTTTCAAACATCCAAATTAACTTTTTCAGTTTCAGAGAGCGGCACATTGGCTTAGTTGTTAGCATGTTCGCCTCTCAGAACTGGGGATTCCTGGTTTGAATCCCAATCTTACCTGGGTTTCCTCCGGGTTCTTCAGTTTCCTCCTACATTCCAAAAACTTGGATTCAAGGTGTGTGTGTGTGTGTATGTGAATATGTGTGTGTGTGTGTGTGAATGTGTGCCCAGGGATGGTTTGACGCACTGTCTTGGGTGTATTTGCCCAGTGCCTGAGATGTTCTCTGCTGGATTGGCAAGGGGAATCCGTCGTGACCCTCGTAGAGGAATAAGCGAAAGAAAATGAATGAATGGGTGAGTTTCAGTAGAACATTTATTTATTATTTTTAAAAACACTTTTGCCACCTAGTGACTCTTTAGAATACTACAATCTTTTACAATCCCTTATATCAGGGGTTCCCAACCTTTTGCAACCCAAGGCCCACTAAACCCACCCCAAAACTTTCCACAGCCCCCCAGAGTATGTTTTATTTGCGTTTAAGACTAAATACAGTGCAACCATTCATGTGACCTGTAAAACTAACCACTTACAGCACTTTTTTGTCCCTCACCTTTTCTCGGTCCAGCTTCAGGGTATTTTGTTTTGTTTAACCATTTATCCATAATGTGTACACAGACAGCAGCTTTACTCAGACTGAAGTAGATAACTAACTTGTTAGTAATCAAATAGATAGCTCAGCATATCAACCAATCCTGTGCAAAAAAAAGATTTTTAGCCTACGGCCCCCTTGCAGTATGTCTGCGGCCCACTGGGGCCTTACATTATAAACAGCTGTGCATATTATAGTTTTGACAGACCCCAAGCGACTTGCAGCTGTAATCGCAGCAAAAGATGGCGCTACAAAGTATTAACGCAAGTGGGCTGAATAATATTTCACGCCTCACTTTTCAGCTTTTTATAGCTAAAAAAAGGTTTAAAATATCCAATAATTTTTTTAATGTGTATATATACCACCCTGTGGTGGTCAAGGCCCAGAGGAGCTGTCGTGGGTGTCCCTTCTTTCATTTCTGAAAGGTGGCAAACCTTGTTCACTTCCCAGGGGTGCATTCGAACCAATGCAGACGTATGACAGCATGTGTGCTCTTAGTGATGAGTGAGGGGAATCGCAGATCGCAGGATTGCCTCACCCACCCCCCAAAAAAGCGAATTCACTGTTTTTATTTTTGTAACCTTTAAGAATAATTTTATCATTAAATCTTATAAAGTTGATTTATTTGAATTTTATACCAATAAATAATTTACGTTAGTGCAAATTTGATTTAAACAATCCAGCTACCAGGTGAAGTGGAACCTATGGGCTGAAAAAACAACAATTTTCAAAAGTAATTTGTTCCGACTTTTTATACATGGAATACATACGCTGCAGAAGTTTTTATATTACATTACATCACATCATTGCACCAACACGTTTATTGAAAGCAAATTGTCCTAACCTGATGGTTGAGGTCAGAGCTCAGGGACCGCACCCCTAGAGCAGTGATAAGGGCTTAAGGGCCAACATTAACATTTAATGGACTCATGAAGAAACTTCTATTTTGTGCAAAATTATGCTTACCACTTACAACCTACGGCATGTGGACATAACATAATCTGGAATACACAGACATGCAGAGAACATACTTCACACAGTATCTACAGCCAAGAATTACACACAGGAGCTGTGTTCACTGTTGCCATCATGCCATCCTACTAGTATGTACTTTATATATATTTTTCCTTATATTTGATAGGATAAGGTAGGGTGTGAGCAGTGTGAGCAGAGTGAGGTAGCTCAGTGGTCAGGGTGTTGTGCTAGCAATCTAAGGGTTGTGGGTTTAAATCCCTGGAGCACTGAAATGTGGGTCAATGAGCAAGACCCTTAACACTCATTGCTCCAGGGATTCTGTATGTAATCCGGCTTTCTGACCTCAACTATTTAGTTGGATGCTTGTAAGTCACTTTGGATAAAAGTGTCTGCTAAATAACCAACCATATTTTAAACTAGGCTTGTTATTAAATTATGCTACTGTGGTATCAGAGTGGGAGGTGGAATTGAGGAGGTGAAGGAGGTAAAGGGGGTAATTAAGGGTCTGCTGTAGGTTCTGCTATGTGTGCAGGGAATTTAAGTAGAAGCAAGACGCGGAATGTGAAAAAGAAGCAGTGGCAGAAAATTTCTTGGTCGTGTGATATCCAGAATATATATTTGAATCAAACCCAAGTCCCTCGTTTCTCTCTCTTAGTTTCGTATCCAAGTCCGTTGCTCTCAGTACATCAGGATCTCTTTGGGCGCGTCCTCTGTGGGTTTCTGCTGTTCCTGCCGCTGCCTGTAGGCAGCGTGTGCATACAGGTACACCATCAGAATGCCGAGCAGGTGGGTGATGATGTAGACCAGAACCATGTAAAAACCAACCAGGAACGTCACGCTTTCGTTCTTCAGAATGACAGCGTTGTTCACCTTCACGATCCCCTGTGCCATCTTTACGCCGAGCAGATTAATGAGGTAGAACATCAACGCCATAAAGCCCAGACACGCTGGAATAAAGATGAACAGGTGATACTCAAGTGCCGCAATACTTCTGTTAATGAAACTGATCGCCTAACAGATGTTCCCTAAACATATACTTATACAGAACATTCTGCTTTCTTTCTAACATTATAATTATAATATACTTTATTCATATACCCCTCTCTTGTATTTCTGCTCTCAGTGCATACCATACATAATGTATTATATTTAAAATTGTATTTTATATTTAAATGTTATATATTTTTGAATATATGTGCATATAACAAACCATAATCATATTACTTATATTATATTACT
>JAOUQT010064986.1:0-32615 GCA_025769995.1 Xyliphius kryptos
TGGGTTTGACATTTTGAGGCCTTTATGAATTTTTTTGAAACAAATCTGGACAAAATTTTTGGAGAAAGTATTTTATTTCAAGTTCAGGTTTTACATCGCTAAGGTCGTCATCATTTAGTTATGTTTATATTTTTCAATCTGGTTAAAGATGTGAAAAAATGGTGAAAAAGAATTTGTTAATATTAGTATTAACAAACCCTGATGATGAGTCAGTAATTTTCAGGAGACAGATGTACACAGAAAATTTTAATGTTGAAAGATTATAAAAAATTATAAAAATATTTTTGCAAAATGCAGTAAAAACAAATATCATTTTCTGATTTTGGGCGGCACAGTGGCTTAGTTAGCACGTTCGCCTCTCAGCGCTGGGGATCGTTTCCAGATAAATTGAATACTCTAAATTGCCCTGTATAGTGTGTGTTTGTGTGTGGATGTGTGAGTGAGTGTGTAACCAGAAATGGATTGGCGCTCTTTCCTGGGTGTTTCTCCCCAGCGCTCAAAATGTTTTCCCTTGTACGGGCATGGGGAGTCTCACCGCGACACTAGTACAGAAATAAGCGGAAGTTAATTGATGGATGGATGGATGGATGGATGGATGGATTTTCAGATTTTATTGTCAATTTTTTCAAATTACAAATAACTGTTTTTTGCGTGTCAATACGGTCATGTGCGTGCTGAATTCTATCCCAGTGGTCACTGGATACAATGCAGGGTAAAGACACAATGAAACACATTCACAGGGCCATTTTAAATGCCTGTTTTTTGGATTGTGGGAGAATGCCACGTAGACACATAGAGAACATGCAAACCCCACACAGAAAGGACCCTGTCAGTCTGGCTGGGAATTAAGTTTTATTTTGTAAATGTGATCAAATTTTGAATTTGTTGCTGGCAATACATACATTTTTCCTGATGCATGGTAAATACATTTTATATTGATTTTCAGAAGCACAAAACATTTTACTAAATCATAGCTCGCTCAATCAAAATGAATCTGCTATACAACAACCCACACAGTGTTTGCATTATATTTCAGCGTATATTTCTTGTTTTATTAGTATACACACTGTATGCGGGTTACAGTAAGCGTGTGGTGTTTCTTATGCTGTGTTCCTAACAAGAGTGAGAGTGCAGCCGGGTGCATGATGTGTGAAACCCCCGTTCTGTTTCACATCAAACAGGATGGTTGGGTTTTTTTTAAACAAAAGTAAAAAAAACTGCCATGTTTTTCATTTAAGCACTTTTACTATGACTTGTCCCGGAAGGAGGTGATATGAAGCCATATGCTGAAATTTGATATGATTTCAAATGAATGAAAAAGTGAATTGGATTAGAGTGGTGCTTTTTTTTATCTGTTTGTGTGAAAGTGAAATTCAGCAGTCAAAATCAAAACACAAGCTCAAGTAAAGTTGGATGGGGACGTTAATTCAGATGCTATTGTAGGTACATTGTGTTGTATTTTAGTGATTAATTATGCAGATATTATTATGATTCGCATAGAGCCGGTTTATTCAGGTGAGAGGATTTCGAAGGGCCCTAACGAGACTTATAAGTGGTGGAGGGAACATTTAAAACTTTACAAATGCGTTGGGATCTCTTGCCTCACAACATTTTACTTTCATTAGGTTTTACTTTCATTCTTAAAGTTGAAATTCAAATTTTTTTTTTTTAAAGTCCAATAGGGAAATGGAGCTTTCAGACCTGACCAGCGTCACTGTGAAGGAGCCTTTGTCCAGCCAACTAGATAGTGAGGAGAGGGTTTTCGTGACAAATCTGTATCAATTCATGAAGGACAGAGGGACACCCATCGAACGAATACCTCACCTAGGATTCAAACAGAGTAAGTGTACTTCATGTGTAGATCAGGTTTTCTCAAAGGGACTGCAGAAGAACTTATGGTTATGTGTATAGAAATAATATTTTTAGTTTGTATATTAAGATTCTCTATGAACCTTTTCAATGAGAAGCTTTTACAAAAAGCAGCAGTGTTTATAATCACATCTGAGCACATCTACCATGACCTGGGATGATTCATTTTTACATTAACAATGAACAAATAACATATCGTTTAAGATGTCTATTAATTTTTTTTACAGTGTTATTTGCAGGTGTTCGCATTGTGCTCACACAGATTATTCTTGCAGTTGATAAATATATTAAAGTTTTGAAGGGCAACTCATAGTGTGACTGATTCTATAGATCTAGCTTT
Source organism: Xyliphius kryptos (assembly GCA_025769995.1). Taxonomy (NCBI): domain Eukaryota; kingdom Metazoa; phylum Chordata; class Actinopteri; order Siluriformes; family Aspredinidae; genus Xyliphius; species Xyliphius kryptos. The sequence goes on from JAOUQT010064986.1 coordinate 2,210, forward strand.
GCTAATGAGTAAATTAATAGATCACCAGGAAATCCCCCAGATCTTTAGTTTCAAGAGTCTGAGAACGCATAAGAATAATCATTCATCTTAATCTAGTGGTCTATAAAATGTTATAATCGAAATGCTTTACCAATTAACTCATATGCAAACAAATATTTTACAAATTATTTTGTTTCTAAAGGATTAAGGATAATAAAAAAATACAGACCTGGACAAAAAAATGGTCCATTTGCTGTTTATATGTCCTAAAAGCTGTAAGGATCTTTGGCGCTCACATGAACTAAAAGAAAAGAGTTTGAAAAAGGGACTGTATAACTGAATATAACTTTATCTAGATCCAATACTAATCAGAATCAGAATGATTGATTAATCCCCGGGGGAAATGCGGAATTTAAGGTTTTAGCTTAAATAAATAATAAAGTATAATAAGAATAATAAGGGTTTATCTTAAATTAATAAGTAGATAGGGAGATAGGAAATTAGCGAGTTAGTTATTCTTTTAGGTGATTGATTTTGTCTCATAGTGTTTAGTTTTCCACTTGAAATAAACACTTGGTTTTCTTCTTCTTCACAGTTAACCTGTGGAAAATCTACAAAGCAGTAGACATTCTTGGAGGCTACGACTCGGTAAGTGTTTCCTTCTTGCAACCTCTCCCTGCCCTATGACCTACCAGTTACCTCAGCAACACCCCCTCATCTTGTTTTCATGACATGTCCAGCGTACGAGTCTGTAACTAGCGCTCAACAGTTAGTGACAAACAGCTCTAGAGCTCATGATCAGTAAATGCTTGCGGCCATCATTACACAGACACCTCGGCTACAACTCGGAGTGGAAACTGATGCGCCTTGTGCTCGTCCTAGGTTCACTTAAAAGCAGTGACCAGTGTAACCACAGCGAGAGCTCGGAGGTCCATCTTTCCTCTAGCAGCAAAAAGTCTCGCTGCAGGCCCTCTGCCCACCTCTGCTTTGTTGTGCTCACCCGACAGTTTCCACTCTGTGTAAAGGAGTGTGTGGTTAAGCTGGGCCTCCTTTTAGCCAGTGTCATGTTCTGGCCAATAAGCGTCTGTAGGCATAGTGGAAAAAATACGCTTCTTTTAAGTATGCTTAAAAAAGGACTCAAACGGGTTTTGTAGCGGTGCACAAGCTTTTTAATGTAAACAGCTTTGGTGCTTTTCTATTAAATGAACTTCTACTTAAAGTTTGTACTGTATATCCAGCACCGTAAAATTATAGCCATAAAATATTCATACAATAGTCACATCTATTTACATAGATGGCCCACATCCACATTCATGGTCATACTATATTTTTTAAAAAAAGTGCAAGGAACTTGTGCATGTATGAAGAAATCTTAAATTTCCAACATTTATCAGCAAATGACTAAAACTTCCCACTGTTTAGCAAGGTTTGTGCAAATGCCCCCTTGGTTAGATGTCAAGCCCCCCAGTGTAATAAGAGTGAAAAACTTCCAAGCAGCAAACCCTGTCCCTAATGTTCTTATTCAAATAAAATTGAGTATTTATTGGAAGCTGAACTGAGTGCAATGCCGTTAATCTGATACAGCAAAGCCCCCCAAGCCCCCCATGGAAACTTAACCCGCTATTCGCAGGCTAATAAAAAAAGTACACTGTCAAAAATAGAAGACACAGATGAGTGAGAACAAAAACTGTTTAAACTCATGATGACTAATTGTGGTAGGTGTAACGATGCTATATGAGTAATGAGGGTCCGCCATGATAAGTCCACTTGTGGTGCATGAATTGCATGTGCGACCCTCAATTCTATATGATATGGTTCATGAGTTGCATCAGTTACTTAGTAAAACAAGTAGTGAGAGTCCGTGGTGAAGAATCCAGTAAAAAACATTTTTTTTGTTTACACAAGGCAGTTGGAAACCAATAACTTAGATTCTGAACCACTCATCATTATTTGTGGGCGTTTTATTATTAGGTGACAGCGCGGCGGATGTGGAAAAACGTTTATGATGAGCTGGGCGGGAGTCCGGGCAGCACCAGTGCCGCCACCTGCACCCGTAGACACTATGAGAGGTATGGTCCACTATCAATATTAAGGTCCGTAGAATTAATACTGATTAGGAGAACAAGCTTACAATCAGTTCATGTTTAACATTGCAGGTTGGTTTTACCGTTTGAAAGGCATCGGAGAGGAGAAGAAGATAAACCTCTTCCACAATCGAAACCCCGCAAACAGTACAAGAGGAGTGAGGATAGCAAAAGCAAAGGGGAGCCCAAGAAAAGACGGAGGACAACAGAAGACGATGAGGTATCAAAGCCATACAGTTCTTAGATTGTCGTAGGTTTGCTATATTGGAGAATAGACGAAGATTAGACATATATATTTTGTTTGTAGTAAAAACATTCAGGCTGCTTCAAACAACTCAAGATTTTTGGTCTAAAATGTGTGTTGTTCCTTAGACCAATCTGAGAGCCAGTCTCCACAGTGAACACATGTGTGCTCACTCTGCTTCCTGGCCAGCTGGGCATCCGGATGGTGATTGTGTGTCACCCCATGACATGGGTCTCAGAGAGAAGCATCTCCTTCAGCCACTAAGCCCTGCCCTTGTTATCTCCCCTCTGGAAAAAAAAAAGAGGCTGGCCCAAGCCAGTCTGAACGTTGCTATCACTCTTGGACTGGAGGAAAGCAACGAACCAGAGAGACCCTCAGTGATCCAGCTGTCGCATTCGGCCACACCATCTGGCCGTGTTAGCAATGCATCTGAGGGTTCGCCTCTTCCTTTGTCCTCTCCTTCCTCACGTAGCCCATCCCCTTTCTCTGTTTCTTCTGAGGACTGCGTAGCTGTGCCAACCCAGAAGATCCCTGAACCTGATTCAGAGAAACAGAAGCCAGCAAATTTTGGACGTGCATCCTTTTCTGAGCCTGCAAACGTTGTGCGGTTGCCTCAACCATTACCGCATGGACGGCCCTTCACCCACAAAGACCAATCTTCTTTGTCTCGGGCCCAATATCACAACTTACACATCTCTCCTGCACATCATGACAAATCTCAAAAGCACCCGGGTTTTCGGCTCCACGGGCCTGCCACACATGCTTCAGCTTGCTGGTTACCACCCACCTCAAGTTTTAAGTTTGTTTCACGTAGTGTTGACCCCTGGAGGCCTGTATCACTGCAGCCACCTTACAAACCCCACATCCCTCTTCCCAAAAGACCAAACAGCACAGAGACCCACATCAAAAAGATATCAACCCCTCTTGTATTTTCAGACCGCAAGGAAAAGACCAAAATGGTGGTTCCAAAGCCAATACCCACTGCTCATCAGTACCTCGTCCAGCCTGGATTGCCCGTGCCATACCTTCTACCATCTTTTGATCGGCATAGACCCGATGCAGCTGAACACTTGAAAACCTTACCCCTCCACCCCATCTTTTTTCCAGCTCAACTAAGTCTTCCTTCATCCCAACCCCATCCCGCACATCCTCTGCAGGTGGGTACCACCTTTCCTGGGTCATATGATGCCACTCTGCGCCCATACCCTTACCCAATGCAAGTATGGCCCCCGCCCACTGGCTACAACTTTGCAACCCTGCAGCAATTTTAACTTAATTGCATGGTGGAACTGTTGTTGTAGCAAGAGTAAAGGGAGCCAGCGACTGCTGAGTAGGACCTAAAGGTGTTGCACAATTACAACTTGAATTTTTTTTTTTTTATGTGATTATGTTTTTCGTATTTAAAATTATGAATATTAGGCGGCATGGTGGCTTAGTGATTAGCACATTCACCTCTCAGCGCTAGGGAGTCCCGGTTTGAATCCCAATCTGGGTGGAGTTTCCATGTTCTCATTGTGTCTGCATGGGTTTCCTCCAGGTTGTTCGGTTTCCTCCCTTATACCAAAAACATGGAGACAAGGTAAATTGAATGCTCTAAATTGCCTTGTGTGGTTGTGTGTGCGGCTGTGTGAGTGTGTGTGGCTGTGTGAGTGTTCTCATCGATGGATTTGTGCCCTGCCCTTGGTGAATCTGCCCTGCGCCCACCGCGACCCTAGTACAGGATTAAGAGGAAGATAATGAATGAATAAATGAATATTAATCTTATAAATATTAATCAAATAGGAATTAAATGGAAACAACAGTGGTGCAAGTTAAATAAAGAGGGCATTTTTGGTACATTTTGAGGGGTCTGTGTAATGTGTTTACATTTAGAAAAAAAATAATGGTACAAACTTCCACAATATTGGTGTTTTATTAAGTAAACCTTGGGCGGTTTAGTGGTAAGCACATTTGACTCTCAGCACTGGTCATGGATTCAAGGTAAATTGAATGCTCTAAATTGCCCTGTATAGTGTGTGGCTGTGTGTGTGTGTGTGTGTACCCGGTGATGGATTGGCGCCCTGTCCTGGGTGTATCTGCCCAGCGCCCGAGACGTTCTCCCCTGGATGGGCATGGGGAACCCCCTCATAAAGGAATAAGCGAAAGATAATGAATGAATATAAAGTTTGTGTGTGGCTATGTGAGTGAGTGCGCCCAGCGAAAGGTTTGCGCCATGTCCTGGGTGTATCTGCCCAGTGCCCTAGGCGTTTTCCCCTGGATGGGCATGTGGAACCCCAGTGCGACTTCTGTTATGATTCATGTTAAATGTTTACTGTGCATCAACTGTGGTCTCTACAATAAACTAATTTAAATAAAGACTAAGGACAGATGGATGTTTGAACTCAGAAGAACATCATCCACCTCAATTATTAACTTGAACTTGTTTCACTGTTGTTTTATATTACACTCAGACATAGAGTGAAGCAGTTTCTTCACTCTTCCACTCGAGCTTCCTTTCTCTGCTACTTAGTGAACACAAAGAAAATATAATGAATCACACAGGCAAGTCGCAGTTATGTCCACTCACCTGATCTGATCTCTTGATTTTGCCTACCATTCACAAACTCGTGCCACGTACCATAATGGATTAACAACATTTCACTTCCTGTACATGTACACGCTTTTCATGACATGTTTATATCTGCTGCCATTTTTTCAGGTTAGAAAAGACCTTTTTTTTATTTTTTCATTTCAAATAATTGTATTAATTTTGTGATGTGTACCAATTTTTTATACTACCAAAAAAGACTGATAAAATGTTTACAGCATGTTGTTCAGAAAATAATTACAAATAAAAACAAATACAATCAAAAACACATTAGATCTGTGACATCAGTGTGATGCAGGTGGGACTTTAGTTCCTTGGGTTACTGTATGAATGTAAATATGTAAAATGTTTTATTTTTTATTAAATAAATTGGTTTTAATACGACTGTTTTGCTTACTTAAGAATGTTTGGTGATTGTGAGTGTCAGTGAATCTTAACACATATAGTTTTGATTATATCAGTAGAAATTCTGACAACCATGATATTAAGTGTTACTAATTATAACATTAAAATCTTCCACTTGTCATTAGTTCAAAGCTAAAAAATCTGCTGCTAATTTTGATTGTACTCAGTGTCCACTGCATCATCTCATCTTGCTATAATAGTCCTCCATCATCAGCAGGACATCTTCTTTTCTTAAAATCCTGTGTAAAACTGTCCTGTGTTTAGCTGGTCAGTTAAAAAGTCCAGCACGGTGGTGTATTGGTTAGTATGTTCGCTTCTCAGTGCTGGGAATCCAAGTTCAAAGTTCTTGTTCCCCAGGTCCGTGCGTGTTACCTCCAGGTTCTCGTTTTCTACCACTGTACAAAATTATGGATTTAAATTGGATGTTCTTAATTGCTCCTATATAGTATGTGTTTGAATGTTCTCAACTGGATGGGCATGGGGCACCCCACTGGCTACCTTAATAGAGGATTGAGCGGAAGACGATGGATGTATGGATGGATAGGTAGAATAATGCAGATCCTTTTTAATAATTTAAGGATTCAAGAAAGGTTTATCATCATTTTCATCGCATGTGGTACATGAGACAAAGAAGAAACTATGGTTCACGGACCCAGTTAACCCTATACTATTAAGAATAGAATAGATCATTTAGATATTCGTCAGTACATATAAACATAGCAGCATATGAAATATGAATTTAGCATCAAATGAAGTTTATGAGTCTTACAGCTTCTGATCTAAAGCTGTTTCTTAGTCTGCTTGTCCTACACTTAATGCTCCGCAGTCTCCTGCCTGAGGGAAGCAGAACAAAAAGTGGGTGTGCTGGGTGAGTGGGGTCCTTCATGATGCAGGAGGCCCTTTTCCTGCATCTGGAGGTGTATATGTCTGTGTTGGTGTGGAGAATGACTCCAACAGTCCTCTGTGCAGCCTTCACCACTCTCTGCAAAAATTTTAAGCAAAGTGACCCACAGAATTACAGTGTACAATTCAAGCTAAGTTAAATTGAAACATGGATTCAAGGTAGATTGCCTTCTCTAAATTTACCGTTTTCTCTGACATGGTTAGCGATGCTCTTTGTTGCTTCAGCAACTTCACTTCTCTAGACACTTACAGAGCATCCAACACACTCGTTCCACATTGGCTACCTGTCTAGACCAGGTCTGCCCATTAGCCACTAGAAAAACCAACAGATCTTTCTCTAGTTCCTGACTTACAGAGTTGCTTCATAAACAACGCACCACTCTATGATCTGCTGAAAGAAGGTGGCGCAAGTCTGGTCTGTCTTTAGATCTAGAGACTTACCAGTCTTCTCTTGCCACCTTCTCAAGGGACGTAACTGCTGTTAAATCCTTGTTCTTCCAATCCAAGGTAATAAACATCTTAGATGCGCGCTCCTTATTCAGTACATTTAATACCTAACACCTAACCACCTACTCCACCCCCCAACACTTCTCTGTCAGCTGATGTTTTTTCAACCTTTTTCACAGAGAAGATTGAAAATATCAGTAAACTCTTTCACCCTCCCCAAACCCTCAACCCAGTATCTAACACATCCAGCCATCCAACCTTCTTCTCTTTCTCCCCGGTCTCAGAATAAGATATCGGCAAAACTCTTCTTGCCAGAAAACCCACAACTTGACCCCTTGATTCCATCCCTTCTCACCTCCTTCAGGCCATTGCCCCCTCTAACTTTCACTCCATTTCATTCACCACTGCTAAATGGTGGAATGACCTTCCCAACAACATCCGTAAAGCTGACCTACTCAATATTTTCAAGAAACTTCTCAAAACCCATCTCTTCCACAGACACTTGTTATAATAAAATTTAAAATAAAAAAATAAAAAATTGCCAGATCGAGTAATGCGCAGGGTTGATGGTGCTACAGTGTAGCTGGTTCTTCCTAAAAATACTGACTTGTGTTGTTCTCTCATTTGTAAGTCGCTTCGGGCATCTGCTAAATAACTAAATGTAAATGTAAATTGTCCCAATAGTCTGTGTGTTAGAAGCCTGATAGAGGGTGAGGGTTGTGTCAGGATGTGCAGCCGATGTAAAACACTTAGCCAAGTCTAATATGCGAGTTCACTGTTGAATAATAAAGGATAAAATGTCTAAAGAAGAAGAAGAAGAAACAGAATCTTTATTCTTTACTAACCTGTACTCGGTCATGCATTGCTGTCGCTCATCTTTTTTAAATGGAAAATTAAAGAAAAGAGACATTTCTAATATGTTAAATTAATAACAATGTGAAAGTTGTAAAGCAATTGTTTTTTAATAAGTGATGGCTTTGGAGTTTATAGAGTTAAAATATAAACTTTGACCTCCATGGGATAATAATATTGATTTTCATTTTGATCATTTTTAAGTTATTTTTTTCTCAACGCATTCCACTATCTACTAAATAAAGATTTTTATCTGAAATATTTTATTCATTGAGTTCTAGGATGTTATTATAGTGTTCCCTCTATTTTTGAGCAAAAATAGTTCCCTCTATTTTTGAGCAATATTGGGTGACACTTTTTTAATCACACCCTGAATCCTTATAGTTATTTCTACACAATTCGATTATTTTTCTTAGTTTTTTATTCATAAATGAAACAAGAAAGAGTATGATATAAATGAGTTAAGTGTGAAATAGATGCATGTTTTAGGAAGATTCCTACAGCCCGTACTGCGCAAAGCTGCGCACATATAACCTACTTGAGGAACTCTTACGTCAGCTCATGTGACGTTGATTCGGCGGGAAATCACTTTCTGGGAGCTTGTTGTCAGGCTGTAAACACGTCGTGCTTCCTGCAGACTTTAATTTAGAGTTTGTTTTTTTTAGCACGCCGTGGAGTAACTGCTGTCCCTGTGTGAATCGGACATGTCCAAGATCCCCATAAGCAGGTAACGTGCTGTCGGTTTTTCGACGCGATCACCTTTGAGGGGGTGGTATGGCGGAGATGTTGTCTGAGGTGAGCGAGCTGAGCGGCGGGGAGGAGAGCCAGGAAGAGGACGTCCTGACCCCGGCTGAACTTATTTCCAGACTGGAGGAGGTGAGAAGTACTCCGCTGTGTACGTTTAAATTACACCTCTTGCCCTCTGGTAGGCGCTACAGGAGCCTCGGGATCAGGACTGGCAGATCAGGGAACAGGTTTGTCCTCCGAGCTGTCTGCCTCCTGAACTCTGCCCATCAGTATATGATGGTTATACATTTATCTTTACATTTGTAGTCATATTTATAGCTTTCTATTTCTTACTGTATATCATGTGACTAGCTATTTAACCCCAATACCATTTCAACACTTTATACACTGCTAAAAATAAATAAAGGAACACTAAAATAACACATCCTAGATCTCAATGAATAAAATATTTCAGTTGAAAATTTTATTTAGTAGATAGTGGAATGCGTTGAGAACAAAATAACATAAAAATGATCAAAATGTCATTCAAAATTATTATCCCATGGAATCATACTCAAAATCAAAGTGGAAAATCAAATGACAGGCTGATCAATGGAAATTCCTCAAGACAAGTTCAAATAAAGGTTGTGTGTGTGGCCTCCCTACAACACCTGGGCATGCTCCTGATGCGGTGGCGGATGTTCTCTCCTATGGATGTTTTCTCCTATGAGACAAAGAAGAAGTTATGGCTCACAGACCCAGTTAACCCTATACTATTAAGAATAGAATAGATCTTATGGATATTTAACTGTAAATATAAACAAAGCAGCTTTTGAAATATTGCAGAAACTATGTATAGTGTATGTAAACGGTAGCAGAATATATTATTTTTTTGTACCATATAAATGAGAAGGCTAAGATAAAGTGAGAAATGATAAGGTAAGGGGAAAGTGTTGTAGTGTAGAGTGTATAATGTGTCCATGACAAGTTGGTTATGTGGAGTTTATGAGTCTTACAGCTTCTGATCTAAAGCTGTTTCCTAGTCTGCTTGTCCTACACTTAATGCTCTGCAGTCTCTTGCCTGAGGGGAGCAGAACAAAAAGTGGGTGTGCTGGGTGAGTTGGGTCCTTCATGAAGCAGGAGGCTCTTTTCCTGCATCTGGAAGTGTAGATGTCTGTGTTGGTGTGGAGACTGACTCCAACAGTCCTTTGTGCAGCCTTCACCACTCTCTGCAGAAGTTTTAAGCAAAATGATCCACAGAATTACAGTGTACAATTCAAGCTAAGTTGAATTGAAACAATGATTTAAGGTGGATTGCCTTCTCTAAATTGTCCCCATAGTCTGTGTGTCAGAAGCCCGATAAAGGGTGAGGGTAATGTCAGGATGTGCAGCTGGTGTAGAATAATTGGCCAAGTCTAATATTCGAGTTCATCGCTGAATAATAAAGGATAAAATGCCAAAAGAAGAAACAGAATCTTTATTCTTTACTACCTGAACCTGGTCATGCATTGCTGTGGCTCATCATTTAAATGGAAAATTAAAGAAAAGAGAAAGCGCACGTTTCTAATATGTTAAACTTAATAGCAACATGAATGTTGAAAAGCAGTTGTTTTGGAATGTCGTTGGAGTTTATATATTTAAAATAGCTGTTAACCGTTCTACAGCCTAACATGTAAATCAAATTCTGATGAGGTGGTGGATGTTCTCTCCTATGGCCCCCTTCATGTCTCCTGTTATTTGCTCCATGCTCTGGACATTGTGCTGACCGACACAGCAAACCTTCTTGCCACAGCTCACATTGATGTGCCATCCTGAATAAGATGCACTACCTGAGCAACTTGTGTGGGTTGTAGACACCGCCTCATGCTACCTCTATGGTGAGAGAACTGACCAAATGCCAAAGTAACCAAAACATCAGCCAGAAAGGATGAGAACAGAGAAAAGATGTGTGGTCACCACCTGCAGAAGCACTCTTTTATAGGGGGGTCTTGCTAAGTGCCTTTAATTTCTACCTGTCTGTTCCATTTTCAGATCATCAAGTTACTTTTTATTTACAAAAAGTATTGCTTCCTAACTGGACAGGTTGATTTCACAGAAGTGTGGTTGACTTATTACATTGTGTTGTTTAAATGTTCTTTTTATTTTTTGAGCTGTGTGTGTGTCAACATCCTTGTACATCTTGTACTTGGTGAAATAAAGATTCTGAATATTTTTTTGCCTTGTACATATGTTATGACAAAGTAAAAAAAAAAATCTAATCTAAACAAAGCTGGTAGTCACGTGGTACAGCCAGTGTCTTCCTGTTAAAAGGCTTTACAAATGTTTTTTTTTTCATATGAAAATGGTTTAGAAAGTGGATCAGTAAAATAGAACAGTATTATTTGTGATTTCATCTTTGTGGTGGCCATGGCCAGACCGTATTAATCTGGACACGTAACTGATTGTCACCTTGTGAGCACTGAAATTTTCAGGTAGAAATATTAATAGTCTTATAATAGATTTACAAACTATGACGGCAATGGGCCCATCTACAAATTAAATTGATCAACCTATAAAGTTTAGAAATTTTACAATTGTATTAAAAAAAAAATCATCCTCTTTTGTTTTCTTGTGTTTAGATGGTTCTGAAGATTTTTGAATGGTATTGTTGCTACACCTTCTCTGGCCATATTTTATATTTTTTGGAAATTTTTGTTTAGTTGTTTGTGATCAGTTATATACTTATTTTTAAATTTGATCTACATAATTTTACTTAATCACATGTGTGTAATATGCTTCTACTATACTTTATTATTTCTTGTTTATTATTTGTTAATTCCTGTTCTGCAATTTTCAGTTTTTGTTCATATTCCACAAAGATGTATTCATAGTTTTCAGAACTGATCCATTTTCTGTGGTTTCAATTTAGCATTTGGGCAGAATACAGAACCTTTGTGTCTTTGGTGCTTTTTTTATTATTTGTTTGTCATTTGGTTTGGTTGGGTTTAAAGTGGAGGAGCAGTTACCAAATTTCATTAACCCTGCATTTGGGTGACGAGTAAGGTTTAAACAGAAGATTAGAATTTACATAGATAGATTACAGTTAGGCCTACAGTAAAAAAAAATCAAACGAGTTAATTTAGGGTGAATGGTAAAAATGTTTTCTGATTTGTTGTTCATCATTGTTCTTGATTTGCTTTAGGCCTGGCTGAATGAGAAGTTCTCCCCTGAGCTGCTGGAGAACAAAGTAGAGCTGGTGGAGTGTGTCATGGAGCAGCTTACACACATGGTATGTGTGGTTTGCGTTGTCTCGTTTAGCAAGCCGTCCAGTCCACAAGAATTTAGGAACCTATGTGTTTTATTTAGGAGCAAAACCTGCAGCGAGTTAAAAAAGGTGACCTGAAGGCCAGCGTCCACCGCATGGAGATCGACAGAATCCGCTACGTCCTGAGCAGCTACCTCCGCTCTCGCCTGCAGAAGGTAGAGTACCTCCCCCATGTTGTAGCTACTACAGGTCAGGGATGTGAGGGGGTAGGGGGTTGATTTGAAATACAAACCGAGAGAATCTGGAGGAAACGCACACGGACACAGAAAGAACATGGAGACTTCACCCAGATCGGCTGTTCAAGTGGATGTTCAAAACACTAAACCATGTGACCAAACCAACTGGAAAGTAAAAAACACACTCGCAATCTCTGTTTTAGTTTGTCCCAAAGGCATTAGCTGGGGAGTTCTGTGTGGACCAGTCAGGTTCCTCCACACCAGACTCACCTGTAACTTATAGTCCTTGATTTGTCAGCTAAAGCACAATAGAAATAAAAACTGGCCTTCCCCAAACTGTTCCCATTAAGTTGTAAGTATATAATTCAAGGTTAGGAGCCTGGCTTTATACTGCTGTACATTTATGACTAAATGACCCCTACCCAGTCCTCATCCCTATCACCCCATGGTCTGTGCAGCAGCATCATCTTTGAGGTAGACGTAACTTTGTCTCCCTCTTGTGGTAATTTGAGGCTCTCCTTCTGCCTGTAGATTGAGAAGTTCTTCCCTCACATTTTGGAGAAGGAGAAGACCAGGGCGGCCGGAGATCCCTCGTTTCTCTCTCCAGAGGAGTTTGCTTTTGCTAAAGAGTCGGTGACCTCATCATAATAAACCTGCTTCATGGTATTATTTGGAACGCTTTGTTGAACTCATCTGTGATGCTGTGCCTCTTCTCAGGTATCTGGCCAACACGGAGGCGTATCTGAAATCTGTGGCCCTCAGACACATGCCTCCGAATCTGCAGAGTATCGACATGCTAAGAGCAGGTGAGCGACTTGCATCTCCCGGTTTCAGGACAGAGCTGTTGAGACAAAACTCTTATCCATCAAACAGTTTAGAGAAGGCCCTTTTAGCAAATTTTTAGCAGGCGATTCAGGTTCGAATCTCGATCTGCAGCTGGTGATGGCATACTTGAAGTTATTTTTTTAAATGCAGCTTTAAATTCATCACAGATGTAAGAACTACACAGCTCAGTGAAATTATAGAGCATGGATACATTTAATTTATAAAATAGGTAGTTCCAGTGCTTAAATCTAATTAGCTGATACAGTGCTTCACATTTGTATCAGTGCGTGATCCACAATACATTATCTTCCTGATGATTTTTATAAACCGTGTTAATTTGGACACTAGATGACAGTTTGTGATTGTTAGAGAAACTGTATTATGTTACTCAGCGATCAGCGTTCACTTCAAAACTCGGACTAGATTACATTGCGGATGGTCAGCTTATTGCTTTTAATAAACAAATGTATGACTCTAACCTTGTTTTTGTATTCTAGTGTGTTTGTAACAGTTTTTAGAAAAGCAATAAGGCCTTCGAGGTTGTATATTATTGTGAGTAAATCATGAGAAAGGGGTGTAACTACTCTGCTTTGCATCAGGCCTCACCGCTTTCCCATGATCTATTCACAGTAAGGCAACGCTCTTTGTACTTTATGGCTTTAATATCTCACGAGTGAGCGTGTGTGTCTGTGTGTGTAGTTCCAGAGCCATGTCTCGACTCGTTTGTGTTCCTGAAAGTGAAGGAAAAGCAGGAAAACATATTGGTAGAACCGGAAACAGATGACCAGAGGTATTTTTTTTTTGTTTTATACGTTTTAAACAATATTTCAATCCAGACCCCCCCCCCATCCAGTCCAACACTTGGATACCCAGGCAGAGATCCCAGTTAAGACTCCTCTATGGTGTTGTGCTGGTGTTTGGATCACTGTGCTATTCACACAGCTTTAAATAAATGTATTCTTGATTTGTTCAATACTTTTTTTGTAACTGAAACTGAAGCTGAATTTACCTTTGATTTTCACTTCTACTTGTTTTGTTAGCTGATATAATTAGTAGTAGCTCAGTGGTGAGCGCATTGGAATATCAGAGGGTTGTAGGTTCAAATCCCAGGTCCACAGATGTTACCAGTATGGGTTCTTGAGCAAGACCCTTAACCCTCATTGCTCCAGGGTGCTGTATCAACCCTTCATTCTGATCTGAACCAAGTTGGGATACCTGTAATTCACTTTGGATAAAAGCATCAGCTAAACTAAATGTAAATGTAATCATTTACAGCATTTAGCTCTGCCCACTTGTGAACATTCCCATCCCTGATTGATTTAGCTTCGTCTTCAGATAAATCACAGCTCGAGTCTGAACCTGTGAATAACCTCGCTCTCCTGTCATTCTTTCTTTCAGGGAATATGTTGTTGACTTGGAGGAAGGCTCTCAGCACCTGATGCGTTATCGCACCATAGCGCCTCTAGTGGCCAGCGGTGCAGTGCAGCTGATGTAGCTTGGTAGACTGAGGTGTAAATGGACATTATGGGTGATGGATGTGAAGCTGTGTCTCTACAGGTACTCGCTGTCACACCTGTTCAACATGCCACGACTCTGCTCTGCCTCACTACTCATTCAGCCCAATGCTTTACAGTCATGGACTCTGGAGCGGTTAACCTGACTGTGTTTACAGTCAGGGTGTTTTTATATTTCATCAAATTTAGTTTGAAAATTGTTTCTTTATTAAACCTGAACTGACCAAATCTCAGTGTGGGTGTGTGTAAGTGGAAATAATGCATTTGGAGATTTTTAGAGCTTTTATTAAGGGGATTTGAACGCCACGCCACTGACCTGAGATCTGTACTGCGCTACCAACAGGATTACTGAGCAATCTCCTGTTTTTATGGAATTAAATCAGCTGCTCAAATGTTAGAGAATCATCACCACACCCTTGAATTGTCAGACTGTGACCTGGTTACACACACACAGCATGTGGTTTGTGGACAGTACGGGAAATTGAGGGCATTGTGATGTCACAAGTGTTTCATCACATCCTGGATGAATCACAACAAGGGCCTGTTTATTTTATCTTGTGGTTTTTTGGGTTATTTCTCACTATTAATAGTTTTCTCTCTGATTTAAAAGATGGACAGATGTGTATGGATCTGAATTACAAAAAAAAAATTAACGATTGTCAAAACAGCAGGCACTTCATGTTCTAGCTTCTAATTGTAAGCAAATTTATCCAAAAAAGGTTTTAAAGGTTGAAATCAAGTTGCTGTACAGGTCAGCGAGGTTCCTCCAGACCAAGCCTGTCGAACGGAAACGGAGCTGTGAGTGATGCATGTATAAGGGAGCATCTCATATATATATATATGCTCAAAAAAATGAAGGGAACACTAAAAAAAACACATCCTAGATCTAAATGAATAAATATTTAAAAGATATCAGTTTGAAAATCTTTATGTAGTAAACAGTGGAATGCATTGAAAACAAATTAACATAAAAATGATCAAAATGTAAATCAAAATTATTATGCCATGCAGGTCTGGAGGTTACATTGTGTTGTTTAAGTGTTCCCTTTATTTTTTGAGCAGTAAATATATATATAATTTATTTTCTTTAAATGAGGCTCAGTAGTGTGTGGATAACCTCTCTACAACGCCTGGGCATCCTCCTGATGAGGGGGTGGATGTTCTCTCCTACGGCCCCCTTTATGTCTACTGGTGTACTGGCCTGTCTCCTGGTATCTGCTCTATGCTCTGGACACTGTGCTGACAGACACAGCGAACCTTCTTGACATAGGTCGCATTGATGTGCCGTCCTGAATAAGCTCCACTACCTGAGCAACTTTTGTGGGTTGTAGACACCGCCTCATGCTACCTCTATGGTGAGAGAACTGACAAAATGCAAAACTGACAAAAACATCAGCCAGAAGGAATGAGAACAGAGAAAAGGTCTGTGGTCACTACCTGCAGAAGCACTCCTTTATAGGGGTTGTCTTGCTAAGTGTCTCTCATTTCTACCCGTTGACGGTTCCATTCGCACAACAGCAAGTGAAAGTGATTCACAATCAGTGTTGCTTCCTAACTGGACAGGTTGATTTTAAAGAAGTGTGCTTGACTTGGAGTTACATTGTGTTGTTTAAGTCTTCACTTTATTTTTTTTTTTAACAATGTATATAGCAAGTCAAAGCATGTTGGTCCACTTTTTAAATTGGGAGTAGTTTCTGTGAAATATGTTTCAAGAACTATTCGGTATGAACCAGCTCATAGTTTTATTAAAGACAGCTAAATTTTTCATGACTGAACTTTATTAGTAAAGTACCATTATTTTTTATCTATAAAAGTCATCTACGGCCATCTTTTGAGAACTATTAAAGCAATGTTTACCTGTTCATGCAGACCCAACAGCTGGCTGTAGCGCACTCTGCAGTGCAAGACCCCATTGACATGAATGTTGTAGGCCTGAGGAAAACAAGATGATAATGTCAGATTCTAGACACTTTCAAGAAATATCATCAATCCTAAAAAAAAAGTTGGGTTTTACGCAGACATCATGTCAGATGGCATTTCAATGTAGAACTGCAGGGAAGAAAATAGATGACTAGATGGCTCCACAGGAAGCACTGTCACTAAGCTAATCTGACATCTACAGCTTTAATGCTACTTGAACTATTGAAACCACAATCACCCTTTTAAAGCACATTATTTAATCAAAAATAGTAAATGGTTTTAATGAATAATGATTTCTGGTTAATTTTCATAGAGCTGACATTTTGCATGACCTAAATTTACATGCCAACAATCTAACAATTCGATTTTTGTTCTTCTAAATGAGAACTAATAAGTGATGATCGTTAGCAATAATGGAACCGAGGAGTGGTGGCACAATGGTTAGGGTAGTGAAATTACTCTGAAAAGGTTAATGATTCAAGTCTTGGCATTATCAAGCTGCCACTGTAGCACTATGCGCTGCCAAATTGTAGAAAATGTCAAAATGTATTTTACTCGGATTAAATGTAAAAACGGATTTTAATGAAACTTGAAAGTAATTTTCATTTTTAATGGCTCGATACCAAACATTTAAGTCACATATGTCATACTTTTGGTAATAGGCCTTATATTTAGAATGACAAAACTAATACAATAACATAAAAATAAAGGATGAAGTCGCTGACGTGAGAAATGCATGACGGAGCCTAAACCCCTTTTTACCTGCCAAACCATATGCAAAATAAAGCCCTCATGGGATGCCTCCGGAGACGTGCTCTCCATTGTTCTTTGTTTTACAAGGATGCATAGTTTCACAGCCTGATTAACAACATACTGACTACATGAATGCTTATGGAGTTTACACTGGGAAAGGCTCAATTATGTGGCATATACTACGCTGCGGGTCACCTGGTACTACTACTAACAATAATAACAACCCCCCAAATAATCATAACAAAAATCTTACAGCCAGCTGTAGATCTTAAAATTGCCGACTTAAAATATAATGGCTCTGGTCCAATCAAAATATAATTTCAATAATGCCTGCTCAATTAATGATTAAAGGAAACTGTTTATTATATTTTAAACTAAACCGTATACTACCTAAAATGTTAAAATTTGCTTTAAAGCAAACCTAAGCAACAGCTTGTAGCAATAACTTATCCGACAAACTAAGCTGTCGTATTAGGCGACGTTTACTTAAGCATAAACAAACGCATTGTGTAATTTCAACCACATACATTGTGCCGTGGGCAAAAATCAGGGCGTATGAATACTTTAAATGTCAGTCATGTTTGTACAGGGCTGGCTTAAAGGTGTAGTTTTAAATTTGATATATGGAATCATCTTCCGATTGTTCTTTTTCCAGTCTCATTGTCACTGGTTAAAAAAGGAAAATCTAGACAGTTTAGAACTGTTATAACTACGCACAAGTCCACAGTGTTAGGGTTGAATGTGTTTAATGTGGAGGAATTTAAATTGTGGTATATTTGTTTTTTAATGTAAATAGCATCTAACAAAATGTGATTAAATCGCTTGACAACTGAATGTGTTGATTGTGAAACAATCAGCTGGAAAGAAAAGTAACACTGGCACAGTGGTCCATGCACTGAAGCTTCTTTGGCATTCCTATTGTGTGAAATTTGGGTTTGGACTGGTAATATGTTCAAGGTATTAAGCTGTGTCTCCCTATAAATGCACCTATTTTCTGCATCTCCTAAACACCACCCCCACCCCAACCCCAACCAATTGAGACAAATGGTTGAAACAATGAAACAAAGAAAGAAAAGAAGGACATCATCTTGAGTTACAATCAGTACCGCATTGGTGGTGCTATAAAGAAAACATTTTACATAGGGCCCTGCTTGGCTAGATGTAATAAAATAATCCTACACCAGAATCACACGGCCAAAGATCCTGAAACAGTCAAAATCTAACATAAAGCTGATACTGAGTGCTTGTTAAGAGTGATGTCAGTCATGTTTTTAGAGAGTTGATCAGGGGGTGTTGCTTCAAATACATAATATGGAGAAAAGTACTGAGACACAACTATTAATCAATGGATGTTTCATTCAGTACTATTGCCATGTTCATAAAAGAATGTGTGTAGCCATGCACGTGACTGCCTTGCACACAACCCTGAGCTTAACTACATCTAACGCCAGAGGCCAGGCTCTCTCAACCAACATCAGTGTCTGACCTCAAATATCCTTCTTGATGAAAAGCCAAACATTCTCAAACTCAATCTTGCAAAAGGCCTTCCTCAAAATGTGGAAGCCACCATATGGCTGCAAAAGTGAGCAATTTGTGGAAACTGGATATATAAAAACTATAACGTTTAGACATCCCTTGATATGATGTATGTTTAATACGAACATGCAACAGGACATCAAAGTTTCCATGTTTAAGAATCTCTTTTCTTTTCCTAGTTGGCTCGATTCGCCAGGTATGCACATTCTTTTAGCTGATCCGGTCCAAAGTACACCAGTGGTCATCCAAATCCAGATGAAGCCATATAAGCCAAGGCAAAAGAAAACATGCTGCACAAAACACACTTTCGCAATAGGAATATTTACAAAAAAAACTGTACTGCATTAAAAATAAATGACTCTCAATGTAGCAACAATGATTTGCCTAACTCAGCCCAGAGATATAAATGTGATTTGTGCTAGTAAGTAAAAAAATATGAAAAATCAAATGTTAAGATGTTTCACATTTCAACAAATAGCCGAATGAAACAATTGTGGAATGCAAGTGTTCAGAGAAGCACAGTTGGTCAGCTTCCAGCCATCTGCTTTTAGTCATGTTTCACCCTGAGACATCCCAGTCAACTGTAAATTACAATTCTTCTAAACAACCAAAAATGTTCTGCAGCAAACAGTGAAAAACAAGCATTTACAAGCACTTACATATAGTCTAAAATAAAATTCCAATATTTGTTGTCAGTTTGCTGAGCTGGTAAGTTACCTTAAGTTTAATTGAAGGGGGTCGTTGTCCTATTCTATATACATTTTACCAAATCAATCATTTGGTTATGTCATTGAAAATTTAGCCTTTGTAACCAACACACCTGTTTTTTTAACGTGCAAATGATATTGCACATTAAAATGTTTGTTCAGATTCCTGTCTGATTTAATGGAACCAGATTTCTCCAAAAGCTCCACATAAGAGTCGGCTCTACTCTGTAAACTATCAATGAGCCATTGAACTCCTCTATTAATATGAAAGCGAGACGTTCGTTTTAACAATTACACCTTTCTTGTTATACTTTATACCACGCAAATTGCCGCAATTGCAGGAAAAGCCCAACAGACAGAACGCTACTGTTAATATAACCTTTAGTTTTACTGTTTGAAAGCTACATTACAATCAAGGAGTCGGTTCCTCTTTGGAATCGGCTCACATTGGGAAATTGGCTCGTCGGTTGTAAACCGTTTTAACTTAAATAACGTTAAGGGTTGTGTTCAGTCTGGTTGACAAACAACGAATAAATTAGGACAAACATGTAGCAGTTGTTAACTTACCACATACGTCGAACCATTTTCACAAGTCCGAACCTCCGTCTCGGGAATGGAAAAATGCATTTTGGCAAAAACAAAAAAGTGCGAAATGTAAACCCGAGATTTCACACAAAATAAACCCCGACTTCTGTGTGTTGAGAAGTCAGAATAAGTCTCAGAGTCAGCCTCGGTGCTCCTTTCTGCTCGTTTGGAGTCTTGTTATGTGAATCCAAAAAAAAGTAAAGAAGTCTCGACCCTCAAGTAAATAAATGTTAAAAAAAAAATAAAACAATAAAAACTTATTTGACGTCAAAGGCTCAACTTCTCCAGTAAAGGTCTAAGCGGTAGCAGCCATGTTGCGTTTGGAAGTAATTCCGCCTTCATTGTTGACTTTATCGTTCTGTTTTGCTAAATCCTCTGCATTTCTTTCTGCAGTCCCCGAGTGTCTGCAACGGAAAACTGCTAAACGTTCTGCTCGAAAGCAAAATGGTAACTTCTAGAGGGTGCAAACGTGCCAATTGCAAAAAAAAAAAACCTCTCTGCTTACATTACTACGAACTCTGTGGATGAACAGAAGAGGAAAAGAAATCAGTGGACTTTACCAAACGCAGCCCCGTTAACCCTTTCAGAAACCAGGAGCTAGCATCACACGGCCCTGCCGGGCTTCCTGTCGCTACAAAAGCTCATAAGGTATTCAACTCGAGTACACGGGCTCGTTCTCCAGACATTGCAACAGCCCTTTGGGTCAAACCATACAAAAAGAGGGGAATTTTTCCATGCGGAAATATTATTAACACGATTTTTTGGTTTTATTTTTCACGAGCACATATGTAAATGACGGCATTGTTACATTACACTGAGATATTTAACAATGCTACTGAAAAAAGTGATATACTTAAGTTTTTTTTTCATGATGCATAACCCACCCCCACCCCAAGTCGAAAATGTTGTTTTCCAAATCTGCAGGATGAATTAACATGCATTTCATTTAAACATGAATTAAAACTGGGAGAAGGCCAGTTAAAG
This sequence comes from Xyliphius kryptos, assembly GCA_025769995.1. Classification (NCBI taxonomy): domain Eukaryota; kingdom Metazoa; phylum Chordata; class Actinopteri; order Siluriformes; family Aspredinidae; genus Xyliphius; species Xyliphius kryptos. The sequence goes on from JAOUQT010064986.1 coordinate 22,741, forward strand.
TACAGGTTTTTAAAATGTGGGTTCCACGAAATCCATGCTAAATTGCACATAAAGCTTTTTAAAGATCAAAAACACATTTAAAATCGATTTCCAGCCTTCTAGCGCGTTTGTTGGCATTTACATGGCATCAATTTAATTTATCATCAATTAAAAGTTTATGGTGGCTTAGTGGTTAGCACGTTCGCCTCTCAGCGCTGGGGTTCCCGATTTGGGTGGTTTTCATGTTCTCCCCGTATCCGCATGGGTTTCCTCCGGGTTCTCCAGTTTTCTCTTACAGTCCAAAAACGTGGATTCAAGGCAAATTGAATGCCCTGTAATAGTGTAATATTGTGGCTGTGTGAATGTGTGCCAAGCGGTAGATTGGCATCCAAGACATTCTCCCCTGGATGGGCACAGGGACCCCCACTGTGACCCTAGAAGAGGAATAATGGAGTTTCAATGTTCTCCCCGTGTCCGTGTGGCTTTCCTCCGGGCTCTCTGGCTTCCTTCCACAGTCCTAAAACATGGATTTAAGGTAAATTGAATGCTCTTTATTGCCCAGTATTGTGTGAGTGAGTGTGCCCATGGATTGGTGCAAGGAGAACCCCACCACGACCCTAGTACAAGATTAAGCGGAAGATAATGAAGGAATGAATTAAATAATGTGTACACTAAGTTTAATAGTACGCGTGGGTTTTTTTCCACGCGTGAGTTTTCTACGCATGGGATTTTTACACACACACATACACACACACACACACACACACAAACTTAACATTACTCATTATTATAAATCATTCACGGCAAAATTTAGGAAGTACTTATTCTTCCCTATCTATAATTAAGATTCTCTATAATTTAGATTCATCTAGGCTACACAGTCCAGAAGCACAGGCATTTAAGACTGAGTGAGAGCTTTACACTAAAGGATATGTTATTTTATATATTATACGTTCAGGTTTTAGATTGGGCAATCTTAATATTCATAATCTTGGAAGATCCTGCAGACTCTGACAATAGAACTTTAAGGAAACCCATGGAACAACACAGAAGCCCACAAAACACAGAGCTTAAGTCTTTATTATTCCTTGTCCTGCTTTTTTTTCCTTACAAGTTGGCGGCGAGACCAGTTGCAGCTCTCTTCGCCTATGGAGAGAGATAAACGATATTTTTTATTCTCCTGGATATACAGTGGAATTGGCAAGGCATCGTATATTTCTACATACCAATACCAAGAACAACACATAAGAACGAACTATCGTGGAGCACTTGAATGTAGCACAGAGTGGTTAACGTTGCCACTGATAGTCACGTGACTTCGTGTAATCGTCATGTGCTTTAGAAGACATGACAACTGCGCCCGTGTTGTTGCTCGGTTCTGCTTCTCTGTTTTTGTTCAACCTTTTTATTTTCGGCATTAAATACGCCACCTGTCTGTCCATCGATTTGCAGGTGCGTCTTTAATCTAGTTGATGGTATCAGGGTAAAACTCTTCCATGAGAAACGCGATACCTCGTTAGATAGAGTACTGAGTGTACATTCAGTTCCTGTTGCCAAAGCCTTTGAAGTGCGGCTTGTTAAAATGATGTCGTGAGTGCAGTCTTTAACCTGCTTACATTGTCTAACCACACAAAGCTCTAAAAACACGGACATGGACGTGTTTAAAATAAAGGAAACTACTTAAACTGCAATTCATCTCTCATTGTACAGTATTTAAACATATGGATTACAGGCTGTAATTGTAAATGTACAGTAAAAGTACATTTGTATGGTTATTGCAACTAAGGATTAGTGTTCGTTATCTTAAGCTTATTCCTCTACTAGGGTCATGGTGGGGTTCCCCATGCCCATCCAGGGGAGATCATCTCGGGCGCTGAGCAGATACACCCAGGACAGGGTGCCAATCTATTGCTGGGCACACACTCACTCACACATCCAAACACACACTATGCAGGGCAATTTAGAGCATTCAATTCACCTGGAATCCATGTTTTTGGACTGTGGAAGGAAACCGGCGAACCTGGAGAAAACCCACGCGGATACTGGGAGAATATGGAAACTCCACCCAGATCGGGATTCGAAACGGGAAACCCCAGTGCTGAGAGGTGAACGTACTAACCATTAAGCCACCGTGCCGCCTATATATGAGAGTTAGATTCAAATTAAAGTTGACCTTTTTACAGTTACATACATTAATATTACATAACATCCATCTCAGAACTGTAACACTTACTGAATGACAATTCCTTAAAATTAAAAAATAAAATTACATTTGTTTGTTGGCACAGAGGCTTTCCAACCCCTTCAGTTCCACTGTGAAATCAAAATTTCATTTTATTATTTTCACCATATCGCATATCCAGTGGTTACTCTACCCACTGTTCATATAAAATGCTAGGACCTTTTTTTTTAGTTTTGTTAATCCGCAACTCAGCAGTCAGAGTTTAGACTTTTACTAGCTTCACTGAAGACTGGTATCTTTTTATATCACCAGTATTTTGCCTGCTACATTGTATGTTCTTTTAATGAGTGAGTGATTTATTTTGTTTGCCCGAGGAACAATTGGGGTTAGGTGCCTTGCTCAAGGGCACTTCAGCCATAGTACTTAATGGGACAGGGAATCAAACTGTGGACCTTAAGGTCACAAGGTTGCTTCTTCAACCACAAGCCTACGAGTGCCCTTCTTGGCCTTACATACCTGAAAAAACGTTATCCGGTCTTTTGGCACTGGACTTGTTATACTTGTTAAACACAAAAAGGCACAGGTCTAGCGCTGAGAGACGAATGTGCTAAACACTAAGCCACCGTGCCGCCCATAATTTAATATAATTATTAAAAATAAACAATCTACAGTAAGTTTGCCCCGTTTTACAGGGAGCTTAAAGCTTAAAAAGTGTTTCAATTTTCTAGTAAATCATTTCATTTGAAGGGTTATTCACTATGCTAAAGCAGTTAAAAGGTAAATACTGTAATTAAATACTAATAGTTTGCAAAAAGAAGTGCTATATGCACTACACATATTATAATTCATTGAAATTTTTTTTTTTTTTTTTTTAACACACAATTCTCAGTTATGTCACATGTGCCCTGGAATAATACAAAACACAAGCGCAGTGGGAAATTTCTGCCAAGCAGTTGGCCAGCTTGAGGGAAGATGCTGCTTTGAACAGGGCAAAGGGAACATTTTGGGGTAGGACAGTAATACAACTACTTTTTCCTGATCAGGCTTTGTAGTGTATAACATATATTAACTCTTGTGATTTTTTTTTTAAGGTTAGATTTATCTAATTGTTCTCTAAGTCACATTGAAAGTCTTCAAGAAGCAGCTACTGCAGTTATAATGTAAGTTAATTTTAACCATGACTCTGTTGGTTTTACCATTTAGAAAATGTGTTCTACCTGATACAGGATTACAAAATGTAAATCATTTAAGTTACTGATGATTTCATATGAACCCATTCAGTCTAAGAAAACTGCCGTTGCCAAAAAGTTGAACGTCTTTGGTTCTCTTGAGATATATTTATAAATTTGTGTACCAAGTATAAAATTTACAATTGAATCTCACTGTGTTTTGGCAGCGATCTATCCAGCAACCCAGTTTCCAATCTGAGCGATGTTCTATTTAAGGGTTTTGATCATCTCACTCGTCTGTGAGTACGAACCTGATGTAATCACATATTATACAAGTTTCATTATTTAAATATACGACTACAGTATTTTTTTTTCCCCTTGCACACAGTATACTGCCTGTAAATTTAAAGTGTCCCGGTGGCAACACATCATGGGATAAGATCGATTTTAAACCTGACAGTCATGTCTGTTCAGGACAGAGAAATACCTGTAATCAGACTGGAAAGATGGGTAAGACAAACTCAGATTTATTCTCCACACATTTTGGAATGTTGACCTATTTTTATTAACATTGTAATTTTAGCGTGGGATTGTCCCGAAAACTCCGTCTGTATGCCTTATGGGCCAGGATTCGTTCAGTGTGACTGTGCTCACAACTTCCATGGATATAAGTGTTTAAGAGAGGTAAGGATTCTGTCCTGTGTGATTTATCATTTTAAACACAAAACTGGTAAAAAGAAATAAACTGCAATCGCACATGACTAGAATAATAAGAATGGCCAGACAAAATGAAAGTAAATTAAAAAAAAGCATTACAATAAAAGGAAAATCCACTTATTCTACCAAGTATCACAAATAACTGGAATCTCAGAGCACCTGGAGTGAGTGTCTTAGGAAAACACCCAATCAGTCTATTGCAGGAGAGACACATGGTCAAACACCTTTACATCTAGGGGTAACTATTTCCAGTTCACTTGACGTCTATATATTTGGACTCTAATCTCATTATCCTCTGCTTAATCCCATACTAGGGACTAGGGTCACGTGGGGTTTCTCCATCCCATCCAGGGTAGAATGTTTCTGGCACCAATCCCACCACTGGTCACACTCATTTACAGACACTAACCTTCACACTATATGCAGGGAATTCAGATAGAGAATTAAGAGCAGCCGATTTACCTTGAATCCATGTTTTTGGATTGTGTAAAGATGAAGAAATCCACCCAGGAATCCACACAGGAAGAACATACAAATTCCATATAGAAGCGAGCTACCTGGACCATCTTGCTCTTAAGGGCTTGCTCCACTCACCATATCACCTAATGAAAAACCGGTTTAGAAAGCAGTACTGGTAATAACCGGAGTAGTAAAAAGCTGTTGACACATTTCAGATGAATGATATTGTATTTTTCTGCACTAAACTTATATCCTACATGTCTGTAAATATTTTAAGTGAATTAAATAGTCATCTTTTAAATATATAAAGATCACTTTTTAATACAAATTAAACAAAGAAATAAAATACTATGTAACATGCTGACACTTTGGTTCTCTGTTGAACTCTAGGGCAGTTTTCCTATGCTGAATGTCGTGGCAATACTTTGTGGGTCTACAGTCATTGTTTCGACTTTATTATGGGTCACGCAACGACGAAAAGCAAAAAATGTTTAATGGCTACGAAGAAAGCTAATGAAATCAATTAGGAAACTGCATCACGCCGATAAAGAGCAGTACCTGTTAAGAAAAAATATTTACGGCACTGCAACTTAAGGTCACGATTATATTATTTATGTAACAATTTTCACTAGACCAAAATTATGGTAAAATAACAGTCTATGCATCATTCAAATGCTGCTGGAATGCTAATTAACTGCATATTAATATAAATACATTTAGCATGGGCTGCATAAAACACTTTTAAGAGTATCCATGTTTGCAAAATCAAGAATTTATTCTAAGGTCTAGTGGTTTTTTGGTATCTGCACAGCTAATGGGTTTGGATGCAGGCCAGGGCTTAAAAGGCTAACCGAAATGTAAGTTTTAGTAGTTTTGGTGGCCAAACTTTGTAAGACACTTTATTTGTAATATATACGGTGGCTTGCAAAAGTATTCATACCCCTTGAACTTTTCCCTATTTTCCACAAAATTGTGAAGTGGAAAGAAAATTAAACATTATTGTGGAACCACCTTTTGCTGCAATTACAACTGCAAGTCTTTTAGGTTATATCTCCACCATTTTTGCACATATAGTGACAAATTATTGCCCATTCTTTGCAAAAACATGTCTTGATTGGGTCTGGACTTTGGGCCATTCTAACACAGGTTGTTGTCCTCCTGGAAGATGAACCTCCACACCAGTCTCAAATGTTTTGCAGACTCCAACAGGTTTTCTTCCAAGATTGCCCTGTATTTGGCTTCATCCATCTTCTGACCAACTTCCCAGAGCATGATGTTGCCACCACCATATTTGACAGTTGGGATGGTGTGTTTAGAGTGACGAGGAGTGTTAGTTCTCCCTCACACAGAATTTTGGCCAAAAAGTTCAATTTTGGTCTCATTTGACCAAAGCACCTTGTTCCACATGTGTCCCCAAACAGGACATCTGGTTTTCTTTTAACAATGGCTTTCTTCTTTCTGTCCCCTGGACAGATTCCCCTGAACTGTGATCTCTACTGTTCGTCCAGAGTCACCATGAGCCTATTGGCTGCATGTCCGATCAGTGCTTTCCTTGTTTGGCCTGTAAGTTTAGGTGGACCGCCTTGATAGGTTTACAGTTGTGCCATACTCTTTCTATTTTCAGATAATGGATTGAACATTGAGATGTTCAAAGTTTGGGAAATCTTTTTTTATAGCCTAAGCCTGCTTTACACTTCTCCACAACTTTATTTTTGACCCGTTTGCTGTGTTCTTTGGACTTCATGATGCTGTTTACTCCAATATTCTCTTAACCAACCTCTGAGGCCGTCACTGAGCAGCGATATTTGTACTAAGATTAGATTACACACAGGTGGACACTTATAATTCATTAGCAATCAGGCAACGTCTGAATGCAATTGGTTGCACTCAGAGAAAAGGGGGCTGAATACTTTCGCATACGGCACTTTTTAGTTTTTTTATTTGTACACCTTATTTTTCACCTCACAATTGTATACCACTTTGTGTTGTTTAATTTTAAATTAATAAGTTTAGGACCACCTACTGAATTTAGGCAGCCTGAAAAACAGTGATGTAAAAACGAATGCATTATTTTAAGAAATGATTATACTAACATGTAATTGCAGAACACTTTGCACTCTACAAAATAACAAATCACATTGCTGCTGAATAATAACTGTATTCTTCGCATAAGAAATCAAATGGTATTTACCTGATTTGAAAGCTGATCCGTGGTGTGACTGCTTTGGGGTGGGTACAAAAATGAGCACTGTGCAGCAGATTTCGATTGTAATAAAAATGCAAATCAGCCGAACAGATCATGTCAAAACATAGTTGAAATGTGCACTACTTGTATGGATGCTGAGCTTTCTATATTTATAAACTTCCTGGTGGCATTTAAAAGAATCTACACATTTAGTGGTGCTTTCATCATTTCCTACCTCTGTTATAATTACTGGAAATAGGTTACAAGCTGTCCAATTGCATTTAAACACTTTGGGATCAGCTAGACACTTTAAAAGATTTAACTCCTGTCCTCAATTAGAGCTCAAAAACATAACTGCATTGTTGGCTTTTATTGAGGTGGTGACAAAATAGTAGTGTAAATTATTTGCCCAGTATACAAAATGGGAAATGTGATAGTGTGTTGAGGTCATATACTGGTGTGGAAAAGTACAACTCAAAAGGGCATTTTATATAAATTAATATGAAGAGATTATAGTAAAAAGCACCAGTAAGAATTTTGGTTCCCCTTCACCTCAACTCAATTCTTCATGGATTGCTAATGAAAAATGTACAATTTAACTGTTTACTATTATATTTTTTTCTGTTATAATAGACACCAGTGCTTACAGTTTCATCCTGTCCCCATGTTATTTCATTGGTTTCCTTAAAATACGTTTTAGTGATTATTGATTGTATACCTGCAACCGAGATGCTTCCTCAGAATTCTTGTTTATTGCCTTTGCTGCTGTGAAAAGACCAGCATCAGAGTGCAAATATTTACCACACAGTGTTAAATCTATTACTAATTAAACACACATTAATTTGCTAGTCCTCCACCCCAATATAGGCACATGTTTACATTTTTAATTACAGAATTATTGTTATAGTATTTCTTTTTATGCATAGCACTGTGATCTATATATGTATACATTTCCCATCACGGATATTGGCACCTCCAATGTTGTATAACATTATGGTTTGTTCAAATTTTGAAATATTCATTAAAGTGACTTATTCCAAACAAACAGACCTAATGCGGAAACATTTTACTCACTTAACCAACACAAAAAAAACTTAACCATTTTGATATTTTTCTGTATGCTGGTTATGATTGCATTTTCTAAATTTACATATGCTTTCAAATTAAGTGTTTACAATAACTAATGGTGCCAATATTTGCTTTTAATTATTACATTAAACATAACTGACATTCTAAAATGTACCAAGGCTGAAGTCTCATTTAAATAAATGCTATAAACAGCATTTTGTGTACATAGTTTTTTATTACCTTTAAATCAACACTGTGAGGTGTGTGTGTGTATATATATATATATATATATATATATATATACAGTATATAAATATAAAATATGGGGTCAAATTTGGCTCCAACTATTTAAATTCCAGGTTTTAAATTCAGAGTTTCAAAAATTATATTTTCTTGGCTTATGTTAAATCACAATTAAATTGAAATTTTTAAATATAGTAATGAACTACTAAACTAATGCAAGTGCATCAAAAGATTTACTTAAAGAAAAAAGACAGAGATGCTTTAATTAAAATAGTATGTGCCATTTTAAATACATGTTTATTTTATACCAGAAGCCAGTGAATGCAAGCCTTTAGATGAACGAAGGCGGCATGATTTTCACTGATCCACATTCTTGACTCGTAGCACGACAGGCACAGAGGTACACGGTATCATTCCAAGCTCCGTGATAACCAGATCCACAAAGTCTGGCGGCGTTACATCATACACCAAGTTCAGTAAGCCCAGAGACATCACGCTCTGCCAGTCTTGCAGATGAGTCTGCCCTTTTCGTGTCACAATTAGGTCATCAGGGTCATCTGGGATGAGGGAAAAAAAATACTTAAGTATATTTTTCAGATAAACAGTGACATCAGATGAAGTAAAATCTAACAATAATTACCTAGTTCATTAGATACAAAGGAATCGGTCTGTACTCGTTCACAGAACTTGTAAGTTTCGCAGCAGACCAGAACAGGCACATTGTAGGCCTTTGCAACAAGAGCAACTTGGGACGTTCCCACACGGGACATGACATATCCATTGGCTAGAAGAGCATGGGCCCCAAGGAACACTTTTGAAACCTTTATATAACAATAAAGGGTTGATATAATTATTATTATACACCCAGACTTGTACTATAATTATATAATAATAAACATGTAGAACATTATTATCATGCAGACGTTTATTAATGGTCTTATATACTTTTAAAATCATTGTTTTTATTGAAGGAGAATCACTTGCCTCAGGCAAAATGTAGGACAGGGCAGATATTAGAACATAGGTGCAGCGAATACCCCTCTTTACCAAACGTCGAAGTGCCTCCCTACCCTCAAGTCGAGGCCGACTGTCCACCACAATTACCCTGAACTTTCTCTGCTTCTCAAAGGCCTCACAGAGGATGTGATTGACAAGTGAGGAGCTGTAAAAAAAAAAAAAAAGATATTAAAGTGTTTTAAAGCAGTAATGAATAATATTTTTATATTAACAATAGATCATCCCTTACCATCCATAAACTAAAATGACGTCACCATCACTAATCTTTTCAATTGCATATTTAGAGATGGCCCGTGCAGCCAACTTTATCTTTTCGTTTATGTAGTTATCAATGCACGTCAGTAATTTCTTTTTGGCCTAAGAAAAAAACATTTTAACAATTTTAATTAAAACAATTCTGCAGAATAGAATGTTCATATAATCACAAAAATCTTTGGTCCTTTTTTGTCAAATGACCGTTGCAGTAAATAAAAAATACATTTTTGGTGCATTTTAAGAAAGTAACTCAACTGCTTCTGAAAATTAGGTTTGTAAAATTAGATTAAATTTAACTTTATTGTTATTGAGCAGAGTACAAGTACATGGCCAACGAAATGTAGTTAGCATCTAACTAGAGGTGCAATATATGACAGTATTTACATAAAGTGTGGTAGTAACAGTGACCAGTGCATTGAGTATTGATTTGTATAAACATGTTACATACATATGTGTACAAGTGAAATATACAGTATATATAACTACTGTATATTTCATACTTCACATTTTATAGGCTATATATATGTATATACACTGGAGATCAAAATTAGAGAACAACACACAATTTCCTAAATGTCAAGGTCACTATGTAGTCCTATGT